>WSXT02225591.1:0-31762 GCA_011762715.2 Neuroterus valhalla | reverse complement strand
AAAAATTTATCTGTTTTTTATAAAATCTGCCTCCACGGCTAAAAATTCGATATTATGGAAGTGGATTGAACTTTTCGGTTAAAAATTAACTTTTTTGTCTTAAAATCATACTTTTCGTTGAAAATTCAACTATTTGGTTCGAGATGGAACAATTTCTTCTGAAAAATCAACTGTTTGGTAAAAACTCAATTCTCTTGATATCATTCTTGATATCTTCTGTGCTTGAAAATTCAACTACTCAATTAAAAGCCTAAATTTATTGTTTTTTCTTCTGAAAAACCGTTTCGTAGAAAATTCATCTCCTTGGATTAAGAATCCGTTATTTGGGGAGAGGGTTAAAAATCACTTGATTGAGAATCGCTATTCAACTTTAGTGAAAGTTTCATTGATTATACCTTTCGGATTTTGAAGTTTCGAAAGTGAAAGATTATTGACTTTTTCTCTATCCGTCTAGGTTGAAAATTCAACCACTTGATTGAAAGTTTAACTATTTTGTTGAGAGTTCATTTTTTCAAGATTCACCTTCTCTGGTTGAAAGTTTTAGCATTTTGTTGTAAATTAATTTCGTGTAAATTAATTTCTTGGATCGAGTATTCGACATTTGAGGAAAGATTAAACAATTTGGTTGAAAATAACCATTCAGTTTTGTTAACAATTCTATCGATCATAAATTTTGCATCCTGGAACTTCTAAAGTAAAAGTTCCGTGGAATTTCCGAAATAACATTGCTAGATATTGTGTAATTTCAGTTTTTCTAAATAATCTCAACCCATCTCTTCAATTTTCATCAATGCAAGGTAGCCAAAAAACTAAAAGTGTCTATTACTATACACTAAAGCTAGTTAGAAAAAATTTGATTGCATCTAATTTAGATTCTGAGATCCCTTGATGATATTGTTCGATTCGATCAGGTTCGACGTTCTCGTTAACGGAGGCGGTGCAGTGACTCTGCAATTTCAACGAAGCCCATTCAGGCCTCTCACGCGAACAGTTTTCGTTCCATGGAATCAAATCGTAGTTCTGCCACCCGTCGTAATGACCCTAAGCGAGGGCGGAGATTCTCTGAAATCGAAGCAACCACCTAGTCCCGCAGTTGGTACGTAAAAATTTTCATCAAAAAATTGTAATGAACATTTGTGGACGTTTCGGTGTTGACTCTTCGAAAAAAATTTTACTTCTGTGACTTTTGTGACCAGTTTTTTATCCGTTAAGATACTTCCCTCCTTCATTTTTATTTCATTTCATTGATTTTGTATGCAGGGTTGTTAAAAAATTGCTACAAGACCCTGTAACAACTCTGATTAATGTTTGATGTAATTCGATGGAAAATTTCATCTTGTGGTGTCTACTTATTTGTTCGTGTCGTACCATTGCCGTCCATTGTTGTTCTCAATCAAGATTCTATTAATTGACCCCATAAAATATAATAGGATTCCCAGGGTTTTCAGTGGGTCTATTTGGAGAGAATGGTCCCTGTGTGGAACATGATCACGAAACACTTCGTCCCATTATCGTTGGAACTTGGATGCCGGAAAAAGTTGGAGGACTACCTGGAAAGAGTTTGGTCTTTGCTGAAACACAGGTAAATGATAGCTGTTGATAATAGTATATTATATTGCGAGTGGCGAATGGCTGAGATTACTGACGAGTGTGGAGTTGCTAGCCCGGGCAAAGCGAGGGCAGCACCACACGAGTCAGTGATCTCCGCCATTCGCCACTCGCCATGTACGATATTTTTCATAAAAAAGTGCATCGGAAACTCGACATTCGACGACTCTTGAGTGATAGCGAAATAAGAAAAATTAGAGTTGTAAGGTTATGGTTGTCAACATTTACAATACAGAAACACTCTCAAATTTCTTCTGCTTGCACAACTGATTTACTTTCGCCGCTCCAGCTAATTTCTATTTGCCATATTCGCATCGCTCAAGAGGCGGCGAAAGTCGAATTTTCGTTGCACGTATTATGAAAAATGTTGATAATCCACTAATCAATCATCATGTTGGGTCATAACTCTATTCCCAAAATTTAATTAATCTCACGATTCACTTATAAAATTATTTCCATAGATCATCCAAGAAAGTATCGAAATTCCGGGATCGAACCTGCACCTGATGTACCAGAGCAGCCAAGCGGCGGGTTACCTGTCAACAGTAAGGATGCAACTAACGGGGCCATATATTCCGAAATCGCTGACTCATGTACACGTGCATGTCGAGATCGAGGGCTCCTTACACACCAAGACTTATGAGGCGGATCCCAATTTAACGCACACTTTTGCCTGGAACAAGCGAAACGTTTACAAACAGAAGGTGTACGGAATCGCTCAAGCGAAAATCTCGGTCGGCTATCAGCACTCGACATGTCCCAGTGTGATATGGGAGACACAAACCGCCACCTTGCAAGGCTTCGATGTCGATATTTCGGACGTGGGTGGGTGGGGGTTGGACATTCACCATCACTACAACTTCCACGAGGGCATTTTGCAAAAGGGTGACGGTTCGACGCTGCACTTCAAGCAGTATCCCAGAACCGTAAAGGTCATCATGGGAACGGGGCTGCAGAGGAATTTGCAATGCGACGATTGCAATGGTCTTGCTAAAGATGCGAGACTTCTCACTCCAGTTGCACTTACTAGTGGACCTGATGGGAGCATTTACGTGGGCGACTTCAATTTCGTGAGACGAATCACACCTGAAGGAAAAGTCTTCACAGTTTTAGTCTTAAGGTAAATATTGGACGATAATAATAGTTTGAATGAACGAGTTGGAGATGAGAGCGTGAAACTTACCAGTTTTGTTTTATTTGCAGAGCAACTCAAGTCGCCTATCAATATTATCTTTGCGTCTCGCCAGCAGACGGTCACTTATACATTAGCGATCCAGAGAAACATCAAATTTTAAGAGCGCTTTCGTTGGATGAGGTCCAAGATCCTGATATCAATATAGAACCGGTTGTGGGAAGTGGGGAACGATGTATACCTGGAGATGAGGGTCATTGTGGTGACGAAGGACCTGCCATTCGAGCTAAACTGGCTCACCCGAAAGGTAATTAATCATCCTACGCTCTAAGTATAATTAGTCATCTCTTCTGTTTGTCTAAATAGATCATTACTAAAAACATTTCTAAAATTCTAAAACGAAAAAGATCTTGAGGGAATCGCTGGACGACCGAGTTTACCTGTAACGCCCGTGCTCAATCTTTGTTTCAAAAGCTTTTCAATAAAAGGAATTTTAATGAAAAGCGATTTAGATTCGGATTGGCCAATAATCTCTCGTCCATTCAAACTATTCCTTTTACAGGAATCGCAATCGCTGCCGACAAGACGATGTACATCGCAGATGGAACCAACATTCGAGCAGTCGACCCCCACGGCGTTATCCACACCCTAGTAGGTCACCACGGTCATCATAATCACTGGTCACCAGCTCCTTGCACAGGAGCAATTCCAGCACACCAAGCCCAACTTCAATGGCCAACCGGTTTAACCCTCAGTCCCCTCGATGGATCCTTGCACTTTATTGATGATAGACTCGTCCTCAAACTCACAAGTGACCTCAAGGTTCGAGTTGTAGCTGGAACTCCACTTCACTGTACCAGCAACGCTAATAACGCTGATGTGCCGAAAACAAACTCAACAACTCTTTCCAATCTGAAAAAATCTGAAGAAATTCTTGGATCAGTATTGGCCGTTGGCTTTAGTCCCACTGGTGAATTGTACATCGCCGATAGCGACTCTCATCGAGTTAATTCCGTCAGGGTAGTAGATCCCTCCGGGAAAATGTCATACTTTGCTGGCCAGCGGCACGAACGTGTTCGAGGCCAATGCGAGTGTAATAATACAACACCTAGCACGAAGGAATCAGAATTCGCCTGCGCATGTACAGATGACACAAGCAGTACGGAAACTCTTCTATCGTCGAATGCAAAGTTTACGGCCATTTCCGCCCTTGCTGTGTCACCGGATGGGGTTTTGCATATCGCTGACCAAGGGAGTTTGCATATTCTTGCGCTGCAGCCTTATCTTCCTAATCACGACGAAAGTGGTGAGTTCCATATTCCGTTCCCGCCGTCGAACGAAGTTTACGTTTTCAATCGGTATGGTCAGCATGTAGCGACCAAGGATCTAACTTCTGGAAAGACGAGGTATTCGTTCCTTTACAGCAAGAATACAAGCTTTGGAAAACTTTCGACGGTCACCGACAGCGCTGGAAACAAGATTCAGTTCTTGAGAGACTATAGCAATGTTGTCAGTTCAATTGAAAACACTCAGGATCACAAGTCAGAATTGAAGATTTCTGGAGTTGGGTTCCTTGTGAAATTATCAGAAAGAGGAAGATCAGAAATAACGCTTGATTATGACAGCGCGACTGGACTTCTTACGAGTCGATCAGGAGGACGAGAGACTTATATGTACAATTATGATGATCTTGGAAGAGTGACTGAAGTGATTCTACCGACTGGAGAAAAATTGAAATTGACGTCTCAATTGACCACCGATAAAACTCTCTCCGTTAAAGTCGCAGCACCTCTTCAGGCCCTCAAACTGGGAGAGAAACAGAGGTTCATGGAGTTCCTGATGAAGAACGAGAGGTTGAATAAGCTGACAATCACTGATGGAACTCAAGTCAAGAAGGCAACAGCTTTTCCCAACAGCACGCTGGAAATTTGTCTACCCGGGGGAGGAAAAATAATGACAGCTGCAATGACAAAACACCCTCTTCTTGAAGCTGCTTTGCCCGTTGAAGCCGAGATGCTTCCAATGTGGAGTTACCAGATGATGACTTTGGGTGAAGTGACTAATACTATGACGACTACTTACAACCTCGTTGGTGATGTGAGTCCCCTTCAGCAAACCTTGAGCCGAGAAGTTTGGGTTAATGAAACAAGAGTTATAGGAGTTGAGTTCGAACAGGCGTTCAGCCGAGAAACCTTTTATGATAAGACCAGAAACCCTCTTCTCACAGTGACCTTTGATCCAGCGGGTCTACCTTTATCCTGGCAGCCTCACAATCAGGGCCACAATCTTACGATCACTTATGACAGATTTAATCGAATGGATAGCTGGAGATGGGGTGCTTCTGACGAATCTTATGGATATGATAGACACGGACAACTGGCAGAGATTTCCAACAGTCAAGATGGTGCCAAGCACTACACCTACAATGACTACAACATGTTGTCGAAGATAACTCTCCCAAGTGATCGTGCTTTCTCTCTGCAGTATGATGACGATGGTGGTTTGCGCCACATCATTCTCCCCTCTGGAACCAAACACTCCTTCTCCTGCCAATCATCCCTAGGCTTCTTGAGAGTGACATACACTCCACCTGGCAGTTCCAGGGCCTATCTCCAACATTACAGTCACGATGGAAACCTATTACAAACTGTGTTTCCTGGTGACGGGGCTCGAATCGTTTACAGGTATCATACTTCTGGTCAGTTAGCTGAAGTTGTTCACGGAGATGGAAAGAGCGAAATGAGATACACAGACAGTGGTTTACCTTCTGAAGTGGTACATTCCGAAAGAGATGTGGAATACAAGTGGGACTATCAGTACAACGCTGGTCTTCTCGTTGAGGAACGGATAGATTTTGGTGCTAAAACAGGTCTCAGTAATGCCAAGTTTACTTTCGATTACGATTCAAACTTCCGATTGATATCCGTGCAAGGAAGAATAGGTGGTCAGACTCTACCGTCTCACATTATGAGCTACAGTCAAAGAACTGGAACTTTGGATCAAATTGGTCCCTTCAAGATTTCCAAGCCTCAGTTTAACGAGACAACAGTCTTCGACGGAACGGCAATATTCTCAAGGAAATCTGATATGAGGTATCTTGAGACTCAGATGACAGTTACAATTCACGGGATGCAAGTCTTTCGAATGGAGTTCACTCATGATTCGCAGGGTCGGATCAATCAGACCAGAACTTACACGAGGAACGTGGGTGTTAACACTTACACAAACGTTAAGAACTACACTTGGGATTACGATGGTCAGCTTACGGGTGTCGAAGCACAGGAACCCTGGGACTTCAAATATGACGCGAACGGTAACATGTTGTCACTTACCTACAGAGGAAACACAATTCCCATGGAATACAATTCCATGGATAGAATCATCAAATTCGGGGAAGGGCTCTACAAATACGATAACAGAGGGCTGGTGATTCAAAACGCAAGGGAGGAGCGATTCAATTACAACGCAAAGGGGCTTCTGGTCCGGGCAACAAAAAGGGGAAGGTTTGATGTGAGATACTATTACGATCATCTTGATCGTCTCGCAACAAGAAAGGATAACTATGGAAACGTCACACAGTTCTTCTACACTAATCAGCAGAGACCTTACGAAGTCAGTCAAATCTACAGTCCACGGGATGGAAAGTTGATGTCGCTTGTCTATGACGATAGAGGACATCTCATTTACGCACAAGTCTACAGAAACAAATATTATATAACGACTGATCAATGTGGAACGCCAATCATGATCTTCAATCAATATGGTGAAGGAATTAGAGAAATAATGAGGTCTCCTTACGGACACATCGTTTATGATTCGAATCCGTACCTCTACCTTCCTGTCGATTTCTGTGGAGGCCTTTTGGATCAGGTAAGTTTGCATTGAAGACGAATTAGAATGGTTTTCAGAAGAATTTCGTGATTAATTTCTGATTGATTCGATACTTACACATTGCAAGAAGCTCTTTCGATGCGTACGATCAAAATCATTTTCACGATCTAAGCATACACAAAATGCATATGATCGCAAAGTCTTAAATTGCTTCTCAATAGATGCAATCTCATTACTAGTATCTGCTAGTAATTTGGCTTTCTTTCTCATCAAATCTTTCTCTTCTTTTCCGATTGTCCTTTTTCTCATTTGTATATTTTCTT
This sequence comes from Neuroterus valhalla, assembly GCA_011762715.2. NCBI lineage: Eukaryota > Metazoa > Arthropoda > Insecta > Hymenoptera > Cynipidae > Neuroterus > Neuroterus valhalla. The sequence continues at coordinate 24,868 of WSXT02225591.1, read as the reverse complement.
CTAAAACCCTTTCCTTCTTCCGTTTTTCCAGAGCATCCATCTATTTTCCGTGGGCATTCTTCATAGAAAGAATGAATTATTTGGAATATTCAAACATGTAACTCCTCCTGTCATGGTAACAGTATCTTGTATTATCCACTAGGGTATTTGCCACTAGGGTTTATTCTTTTAGGTTTTCAACGAGAATTTTCTTATTCCCGGAAAATCCCTCTTTCTAGATGTGCATTTCCATGAGACAATATGAAAAACATCTTCATTATTTTTTGCAGATTTTCTGTTTTTTCTTCCTTTTTGTCGAGAGTAGTTGCATCTAAAACTCGTCTAATCTTGTTTCTTTCCAAAAGAACATCTTCATCAGCTCAAGTGCGTAGTAATCTGACAATGATGTCTTATATTCTCGGTCTGCGTTCTGAATCACACTGGCGGGAAGAAAATTGGCGCTGAGAAGAATGTCTAAGGCTGTGCGTAAGTTCTCTTCTGCTGATGTTTTAGCAAAAGCCACTGTTGCAGGATTAAGAAAGGTTAATGCTTTTGTCAAAGGATACTTTAGAGGAGACTTCTCTAGTAGTTTGACTACTAGATACTGGAGGCAGTTTCGACAATTATTCCGGAATAAAAATATTTCTTCTTGAGAGACATCTTTGCATTTTTCTAGTAAGAGTTTGCTTTTAGCGCTTCAGCAACAACGGTGAAACTACTACATGACGGCTCTTGTCTCGCTTTTTGTACATTTTGTACATATTTTTCTAAATTTGGAAGGCACTCTATTGTTTTTTTGATACTTTCCCGTTTTCAGTCCATCGAACCTGGCAGAACTGTTGAGGGAATTCTGTGTAACCAGTAATCTCAATGTAGTCCACATGAACCTAGTTCCAACAAGTGCGGCGATTCAAAGCTGGTTCGCAGCTCCGATTTCATAGGCGAATAAATTTTGGCATTAGGCCCGTCCATTGTTATCTGCAAAACTCTCCGATGATGAATTGGTCAGAGTATATAGCCTTAAATCCGTCAAGAAGATCGGTAGCTCCGTCATGATGAATAAACACGGAACCCAAATACTGAGAAGTTACTTGATTTTTTCCATTGTCCCAAAAACGAATATGCAAGTCCATTTTGTTTTTCTATGCTATTTTATTTAGGCTCTCATCAAAACTGATGACAATATGTTCGAGAAATTTAACTTGATTTTCGAGATGTTTTTGGAAATACGGAGGAGCTGAGCCATATACTGTGCTGTAAGATGTTTTCTCCTTGTGTAACCTCATATTCTGAGCAATTTCACTGTCAGGGCACATTCGTTTTAAAATAAAACCGTCACTTTATGCTCTTCGCAAAGACCCATAGATTCGAATGAGAAACTTCTTTCACAAAGCGTACAAAGAGCATGATACTTCTCCTTTTCTTCGTCAAGCCATGGAAAGTCAATTTTCCGAGCTCTTTGGAAAGTAGTTTGCCTCGGCATTGTAGAAAACGTAACTGAGCTGAGAATAATCATCATATTTACAGAATTAATTCAAAGTTACAAGCGATAAGATTGATTTTAATATTGATTGATAAATAATTCAATTTTAAATAAAATTTTAAAAAATTAAATAAAAAAGAACTCGTATAAGTGAATAAATAACTTTTGATTATAAATATTGAAGCGTTAATATATTAAATCTTAAGTTTTTTTATAGCGATTAAAAGAAAAGATGTGTTTTATCTATTGCGAATGATAGTAAATATATGTATTTTTCGTTTGTGAATAGATAGGAAAGTGTTTCAAACCTATTGGTTTGGTTTGGTGGAGCTCTCAGTTGAGATTTTAATTACACATTAGGAAAAAATACTAAAAAAGGCAGTTGACAAAATATTTGTACGCACCCTAGAGATCCTAACCTTCAATTTTGAACTTTGGTTATCATAAGACTTATTCTTATTGCGGCCGTTTGAATTAGATTTATCATATCATAATAATTGAAAAGAATAAAACCAGACTGTTTTGATTATAAAAGAAATAAAAAATATGAAATCTAAATGGGAAACTTACCAAATTACATATCGAATATTTTGCCTGATCTTGCCAGTTGTTGCCAGTTGCCAGCACTAAATAAAGCATGTCTCAATTTTGTAAAGCGTGAAGTTTTCTGTTAGATCGAAAGTCTTAACAGATGATAGCCAGTGATCGATCGCAGCAGCGATCGGTTGAAAAAATCAATACACTAATCTCGCAAGTTTTTCGCGCGACTTTTGAATACAAGTATCTAATATCCGCATTAGTATAACATTGAAAACTAGAATCAAATCTTATCCATTGTATCATCTCAAAGGGACAATACAAAATAGAAAATTGTCAGAAAATAAAATGTACTCCCCGCATCAAAAATAAATTTCCGGACAATTCCCGGAATTTCCCGCAATTCCCGCAGAGTAGACACCCTGGACTGCTTATGAATTCTTTCAAATTTCTGGAAATCCTCTGAATTTCTCTAAATAATCCGGGTTTAATAGAAAAAAAAATTCTGATCAACAGGTGACGTCTTTGGTTCACATGCCAAACGGAAAGGTCTATGATCCTCTGATTGGACAGTGGATGTCTCCCTTATGGGAAAACGTACTAGATAGACTTCAAACTCCAACTCATCTTCATCCCTACAGATTTAATGGAAACAATCCTATTAATGTTCATCAAACAGACCGCCACAAACAACTAACAGGTAATATATCATTCCTTTTGTTTAAAGACGCATCTTCCAGGCTCTAAATTCCTAGTCTCATTATTTTATTTTCTCTTATAAATATCTTTTATTTACAGATCATACATCCTGGCTCTCAAACTTGGGTTACGATCTCAACAGCCTCGCCCCGCAGTTGTTCCCGAACGGCCTTCCCGAAAGTCTCGTTCCTCCACCCTTAGGTCCAGGGACATCAATCTTCGGCAAGAGGGAGCGCAACAGGAACCTGGGTATTCAGTCCGGATTCTTAGCCCACATTGCCCAGAGGCACTCAAGTGATGCAGCCGGTCTGTCAGCTCCGCCGCGTTCAGCGCTGAAAAAAGACACTAGCGAGCTTATTCCAAATCGTCTGGGCGCAGCATCAGATCCTCCATTCGGGAAAGGCATATTGGTCTCCAGGACCGCTGACGACCAAGCCGTAGTTTCCAGTGTCCCAACTGCCAATACAATTTACAAGGACGTCTTCACAACCGTTTTCAATGAGTCCTACTTTCTGCCCTTCACATTCGTAGTCCACAGTGCCCAACAGGACGCCTTTTACTTTGTGAAAGAAGAAACCTGGAAATCAACAGAGGACCGGGGTCAACTGAAACGTCTTGGTGGTCAAGTGAACACCACCTTCCATCAGAGCTCGAACGGAAGCGGCAGCAGTGCTCTAGTGGACGTGAAAATCCACGGAACCAGTTATGTGATAAACCTCAGATACGGAACTACTGCCGAGAAGGAGAAGCAGCGGCTTCTTCATCATGCAAAGGCAACTGCAATTCGCAAAGCCTGGCATCGAGAACGGGAGGCTTTGAAGGCAAATACCCCGACGATGATTGAATGGACCGCAGCTGAGCAGGATGAGATCGTCAAGGTGGGCCTAGCTTCTAACTACGAGGGCGAATACGTCCATGACGCACAAATCTATCCGGAATTGGCAGAGGATCCCTACAATGTTAGATTTACGAAGAAGCCCGTAGACCCTACAAGTAAAAAGAGACGCAGAAGAAGAGCTCCTTCGGCCTGCAAATTCTGGTGGTCGGACAAGTTTTGCTAGGTGGTGTCGTGAGTAAGTTGTGTCGGATCTCCTGAACTCTCTTTGCGAGAACGAGTGACGAAGCGAGTCATGGACACTATCAAAAGTTTTATACCAAAGTCTATTTGTGTATTTCAAAGATGCCAAATAATAAGATTATATTATATTATACACCGTGATAGGGTCTACTCCTAGGTTAAGACTGAATAATGATCGAGAATCAGATTTTGCTGGGAAAATCGAAGTGCAGATCTAAGAGTGCAGATATAAGTGGATATTCGTCGTCGATTTTCCCAGCAAGAGAGCAATGGAATTTCCAAGGAACGTTTTATGAAACGTTGCTTAAAAAGAGGGGAGAATTTTGATGAAATCGATACTACCATGTTAAAAGAACCCCTCTCAGAGTATTCTTTGTACACGAAGGTATCGAAATTTGAAGAGGACAGAGGTTCAGAAAGACGTTCGCGTGGCTGAAAGAAAGTTGCGCGGCCTATCGATACAAGGTACATAAATAAGAATTAAATGAAACGATTAGGTATATCACGACTTTTCGTCGTTGAGATGAAACGAGTGAATGGTCCTAGTCAATAGATAGCTTTAAATTGACGTACATATTACGAAACGCTATACCTATTAAATCGCGCGTCAGTGTGGAAAAACCGACGAAAAGATTCGAGGGGAGAAGCTTTTAGGGATCTTTGTACGCTCGTTTTTAGTCCAATGTAAGACGAAAAATACAAAGGAAAATTAGACTTCTCTCTTTTCCGAAAGTATATTCCAATTTGATTGTTCAGCTTCTTCAGTGGGTGAATGAAATTCTTTATATTCTCAACGGCGAATTGTCGATTTGTTAAATTCGAGAACAATACAGGACTGCGAGGACTCCAACTATCGAGTGACCAGTATTGAGAATACCTTTTTCTCAAAGATTTGAGGTGTTGAGTGAGGCGAGAAGTTTGTATTATATAGTGGTGCTTTCTCGGTGCAATGTTGACAGTGTACGGGACGAAAACAGATTAAGGGCTAACTTATTTTTAACATGGATGTGTTGTACGTTAGCGATAGCTATGTGATGAATGCCGTCGAGTGCGTCACTGTTGATTGTTGTCTCTTGAGTGGAAAGCATAATCGGGATCAAAATTCGAAAACATTAAGGAATCAAGGTTGTGCTGTACCAAAAGAGATCGGAAATGACTTGGAATTTTCTTATACAAGTAGAAACCGGGAAGGCTTCAATTTTTATTTTATGTTATCAAGTGAATTGAGGAGCCTCTAAGACAGAGGTGTCCAATGCGTGAGCAACAGTACGCAAGTAGGCGTGGTCAGACGGAGCCCGTGATGGAACGAGGAGACAATTCTCGATGAAGCGCTCGGAGGAGGGGGGGAAAGGAGAAGCGCGCCAACCTTGCGTTGGACACCCCTGCTCTAGGATCACAACAGTGAAAGATCAAATCAGAGTATCCAGATTATGCCTCCACTCTTGCGAAATCTGGTCACCAGTGAAAGGCTAACGTAAACTATTTGTGCTTGCTGGATAAATGGAACGATGGATTCTCCGTTTCTTCACGTATTACTAAGTGTATTCACGTCGAAATCGAACTACCGTCAATACCCGTATACCGCGCAAAAAACCCTATCAACCCTTTATTTTTGATTACTGTATTATCAAAAGTCAATAATCGTCTTCATTTATGGAAGGTTATATAGTGGCGTCCTTACAACTAGATAAGAAAAAAGCTACTAAATGTATAAAATGAAATGAAAATAGGAGTAGGTGAGCTTCGTTAAATGAATCTTTCAACTTGACGAGTGTCGAGATGGCACTATTCACATTCAGTGGTTCAAGGAAAGTGAGCGACGCGTTCTGCTTGATTTATATTCGAAATTTTGTACAGTCATTCCCATTTTTTACCTATTTAATGAATTGTTTATCTGTTTAATAAGACAAAATCTGCGAAACTTATCTGTCCTTTTGTTTTCAGAAAATTCACAAACGCATGCTCACTATCATTCGACTGAAGTACAGTTTCAATTAGTCATCTAAACACGTATCCTACCTTTTAAATTGAAACGATGACACTGCCACACATTTACAATTTTTACGCGTTCAATCGATTTTAAACGATTTTCCATAGTAGAACTTTTCTACGGGTCCAGATCGTTCAAAGAATAGTTGTCGAGAGGTACTCGACTTTAAATTGTTATGAGCTAAATATTTATTTGAATGGATTTCTCCCGGGTGTAGTCTTCCCGACCATAAAAGAATGAATTAGCCGCCCTTATGTGGCCTGTGTTGATATAATGATCCACTGTCCTCAGTTATTTAGGAATGGAATATTTTTATCAAGTCTCAAATGCCAGACGTGAAGACTGCTAGGGATGTTAGAATGAAATTGAAGGTATTGTACGCCCGCAGTTCGAGAAATATAATCTCGAAAAGTTGGGAGAAGAAAAAGATTTATAAACTTTTAACTTCCATGAAGTTTTGAGTTCTTGTTTCGTATTCGCTTAATGACTCCTGCGGATAATAAGCGTGTTTGTATGTATGACCCCTCGATCCGCTTGCACCGGAGTTGGGGTCAAAATATCGAAAATAAAAAGGTCACTCTTCTTGATTGTTATACTGTGATGATTTCCGTGACTTTAATATCAGAATCATCTCAAAAGTAGTTGTAGAAAATATTTTTTTATTAGATAAAATTGGGAAACACTGCATAATGCTGTGATTTGTTTATTTTTTTGTATAGGAATGAGATGGGATGGTTTTCAAAAGATTTTTGCCTCAATTATTGTTCGATATTTCGACTTCAGGTTACCCGTTTGCACGCCCAATACTCGAGTGAATAGTAAAAAAGAATGTACGGCGCTTATAGAAAGCTGAAACCAAAGCACAACTACCTACGACCCCTACTTTGGTAGGGTACGCTATTTTGCCGCTGATCTAATTGTTTACTGTCACGTGTTGCTGTAAACCTACACCACATAACGATACGATATATTTTATTGATATAATAATAATTTAATCGACTGTATATTTATTGTAAATAATGTTTGCGATGACGTACATAATATATCTGTACTTGGATGGAACCTGCCTGAACTGCGCCTGATCCCTCATCACCCTTCATAGTCGGGCACAGGTCTATTCCGCACCAGCTACCTGGCAGTTCTCCCACTGTGAGGCATCCCCTCGCGCCATCAAGCTGCCCAAGTTGCTAAGCGGCTGCCACCGTCCCTTGGTCAATGGAGAGTATTGAGAAAAAAAAAACAATTTTATCCATCACGTCGTGTTTTCCACTCAAAATATTCAAAGTCTTCGATTCACAACAATTCTAACGATATGTTGTTTGCCCTAAAATGTTGAAAATTGAAGATTTAATCATCAATTTTATATCACGTACGAGGTTTACGGATCGATTTGTGTGAAGAAATCAATATCAAAATAGATTCTTCTTGTCCCGAAGGCAACGAGTAAAATTTGACTGTTCATTTGGGATAGACAATTGTAAAGTAAATGTGTGAAACAAAATCAGGGTGGCGATTCGGCGGACGATTTCACATTTCTTCCGGTTCTTCACGGTCAATTTTTTCACTTTTCCCGGTCAACTAGAATTAACATATTTATATTTCTCGCAAAACGCAAGCATTCATTTTTATTCATCAAACATCGCAAAATAAATCAATGTTGAAAAAATACTCAAATTTCCTACAAAAAAATATCATTCTTTTTACGAAAATTTGAACAGTTGAAACTCACAATTGAGGAACATCAATTCACGATAAAAAAATGAATTTAGAACTATTAGTTCATCTTTCAATCAAGAATATGACTATTTGAATAAAAAGATAAATATTTAACTGGAGCACATCGGTTTTTAACCATGAAGGTGAATTTCCAAACAAGATTAATTTCGAAATAGAAAGAATCCTTTTTAAGCAAAAATATAATGTTTCAACGAAATAGTCGAATTTCGAACTAAAAAAATAATCATTTGCAACGAAGAATGGAACAGTAACATTTAAAAAAAAAAGGAAAACCATTTCAAACCAAGCAAAAGAGATAAATTAACTTTTACTGGAAAACATGAATTGTCAACGAAGATTTGAATACTCAAATTTTAAAATAGAAAAAATGAATGTTCAACCAAACAAATGAGCAAATAAAATATTTGAGTTTTGAACAGATAAATTAACTTTTACTGAATAAGATAAATAAACTAAATCAACTAACTTCGAACAAAAAAACTAACTTTCACCAAACATTTCTCGTATTTTTTCGATGGAATTTTAAATAGCCAAGTTTGAGTCAAATAAATCCCCAGTTTTCAAATTATATTCCTGGTCATTTCCCGGTCTTTCCCGGTTTCGCGGTCAAGTCGACACGCTGAAAACGATTTGAAATTGAAACGTTCAAAATTAGTAGGTCTCAAATTTTTTCAAATTGAAATAGGTATTCCAAATAGAAGCCCCGATAGTTGAATTATTTTTGATAATTGTCAATCGTTAAGATTTCTGTGCGCTCAATTCCTAATTTAAAAAAATACAATTTAAATTGTTTCATTTTGTAAATCGCCATTATGAGGCAAAAAACATATTGTTGGAATCGACGTAAATCGCGGATTTCTAATATTTTGCTTCTGAAAAATAATGTACTCGATTACCATTTTTTGTATATTCCAATAGACCCTCCGCTGACCGAGGGTCGGTCGCAGCAGCTTAGCTAGCTGAACGGCGGCGTGAAGGGAAGCCGCATAGTGGGGGAACTGCACTCAGGTAGCTGGTGCAGAATTGTCCATCGCCCTCACAGTCAGTAAGGGACTGTACTTAAATATCGCAACAGATTCAGGGAGGAGGGACGGTCAAAGATTCTGTTACGCCTTATACGGAAAGGGTGGGGGGGGGGGGGTATATAATTCATGTACGTAATCTTCAAAAATTGATTGCTTATAAAATTTGAGAGACGAACAAACATTGCGGAGTACAGTTGAATTCTACAATTAAGATGAATTTCCAACCAAGGAAGGTGAATTTTGAATTCAAAAGGACGAATTTTCATGAAAACTGTTGAATACACGATTATTATTGTCTGTTACATGGAGATTAGGGTTCGTGGACAAATCCGCTAATCGGTTGATCCGTTACGCAATTTAAGTACAGACCCTAATTGAATAAAAAAAAATCAAAATTGGCCTTAAAAGACTTGAGGATTCGAGCGAAATTTTTTGATTGATATGAGAGAGAGGGCTAGTGGAGTTCAGAAAAATATTCTTATTTGTAATCAATTGTTTGAATGCCTAGTTAAAATTTTTTAATTTTATTCTTGAGGACTCCTGAATCAATATGGAATTATCGTTTTTTTCCAGCTCAAATATCTAGAAACGTTAAACTTTAGAATTGTTCTCTCTTAATAAATTTAAATTGGAAATTGACTTTTTATTGAAAATCGAGTTACTTTATGTTTCGAATGTTACTTTTTCAAATGTTACAATTTCGGAAAGGAATGTAAAATTAATAAAAATTTTCAAATGCTCTTTTTTGAAACTATCCCATTTCGAAATCTTTAATTCTGAATTGTCCAATGTAGAGCACGTAAAATTCGAATCTATTCCATTGTCTTGTCAATTTTTTACATGGGTTTTCCGAGAATTCTGGAATTTTTATGTTTTAATTTCAAATTTCGAAAACGATCACAATTGAATTTTTCATTTTTGATGTTCAATCATATTTAAGACGATTCCATTCGGAATATCAGATTTAAAAAGATTCCTCTGATTTCATTTTGACCTTTACCTATTTCGAATTGTTATATTTATAATTTTCAATTTTAGAATGTCTTTTGAATGTTTGAAATAGATTTTTTTTTAATTTGGAACTTATTCAACAATTTTTGCTTCGATTATTCATTCCAAAGAGCCAAATTTATTAGGTTCTCAAATAAATTCAAAAGTGTTTCAAACTAAATTTTTTCTATAATAAACTCTTCAATTAAAATTTGAAGCACTAATAATAACAGTTTTGACCATTTTTTATTCTCCAGTACTTTCAGAAACTATTCGATTCAGAGACTCAAAATTTTCGAATTCTTGAACTCTTCGATTCACTTACAAGTGATTTAAATTGTTCTCAAATTTCCAATTTTTTAGTAGAAACCATTCATATCAACAACGCACTTATATTATTTATATTATTATTGCACTTTTTTTTTACTTTAAATTGACCAGTTTACTTCTGAACAGATTCCAAGAGATGAAATTCCGTAAACTCTGAAATCAGAACTTTCGTAAAAAAGTTGAACCCCTAAAATTCGGGACAATCCTATTCCGAATTTTCCATTTTCGAAAGAGATACCTGAGTTGAACTGCCTAATCTAAGGGATAATCTAAGTAATAAATTGAGTCTGAAAAATTGGACAATTTGAGAACTTATGTTTTTGAAAGTTTCAATTTTAATTATCAACTCCAGAAACTGATAACTCCCAATTGAAATTTTACTTGGAACTCTCAAGTTTGAACTAATTCAAAGTTGCAAATCAAAATCAAGCATCAAATCTTACATCTCTTGTCAAAAAATAAATTTAATCGAATTCACTCAGCTTTTTGGTCAATTCTGATGAAAGTGTTTCACTCATTTGAATAAATTAATATTAAAATAGTGATCACGAGCCTGATCATACATGGATAGCCATGCATTGACTTTTTCGTCAATTAATATCATAAATATACTTTCTGAGAAGGTGCATCTTAATCAGGAATGCAGCCTTGGAAAATAAGAGCAAGTAGCTCTATTTTCCTGGGTTTTTGAATTACATAGCATTTTCTAAATTGGACTAAGAAGATTCTACAAAAAATTCTAATTCTTATTCATTGCTATTCAAAATAGTACTGTTTTTTTTAAAGAGTTTATATTTTTCTCTTGTACATACATAAAATAATTACGTACTGTATTTAAGAAATACTAAATAAAAAAAAGATAATCGTCTGTTTCTCGTATAGATTGATTCGTCAACATAAACTATCTGGAAAAAAATATAATTAGGGATAGATATTTCTTACAGATTGAATTTCGACGAGAGCTTTTTATATGGTACGTTTAATTTATTTTTTAATTTGAATTCAGCTTGAGGTTTGGCGATATAAAAAATATTTTCAATGCAGTTAGTTAATTGAAGTCAAGACGTTTTTCGATATAAATCATGTCTAACAGTTTAAGATATTATTATATACCTATATATTAAGTGTTTTCAAAAATATATAAATATATGATCTATATATGATAATAAAAATGAAAAATGTTTACGTGGTTTCTAATGCCTTCCCGATAATTGAAGAGTTGTCAGCAATGGATCAATAAACCTGCAACATCCTGCGCACTCCAAATGCTACGAAGAGACTTGCTGCCTGACATGGGAAAGAATTTAATTTAAAAAATTACACAGCCACACAAAGAAAATCGATTTTTGGGTTCGGAGGTCAGACCATGTTTACTATATTTTTAGGATCGCTGAAACCGGATATGACGTCCATTTTACCCCATCACGTCAGGTTTTCAAGAAAACCTCATTTTTGGGTGTCTGTGAAGGCTTTTCGGGGTTATATCGAAAACATGTCGTGATGGGGTAAAATGGACTTCGGATACCGTTTCATCAACCCAAAAAACGAATAATATGATCTGGCACTCATCCCAGCGTTTTTTTTTCATTCTAAGGGTGCCTATAAAGATTTTTTGAGGTTACGCCGAAAACCTGACGTGATGGGCTAAAATGAGCTTCGGATTCAGTTTCAGCGACCCAGAAAACATATTAAATAGTCTGGCACTCATTCCAGCGTTACTTTTCATTATAGGGTGCCTGTAAAGAATGTTTGAGGTTATGTCGAAAACCTGACGTACGACCCATACGACGAAGTCTTTTGGACTTTGGATTCGGATCCAGCGACCCCGACAACATATAGTCAACATTAGTATGACCTCTAGACCCGAGAATCGATTTTTCTTGTGTGGCTGTGTTATTCAGATTTGTATTATCTTTTTTATTCACTATCCTGAAAGACTTACGATGACGATGGATACCAACAAAGCAGATATACAAACTGTGTGGATGTGGGACTTCAAAAAAATAACTGCACTTCTTAAACATCCGGACTTATAAGCTACCTTCTCTGACATTTTTACACACTGGATATGGAAAAGAAAATATAATCAAAATTATCTTTCAATTTTCTAAGCTTTATTATTTGCTATAGCACCTTTTCTCTTGCAGTCGAACAGCAGCTTTGTGGAATATTTTTCCGAATGTCAATCCAGTCATTATAAGATCTAATCCCGCAACACTTGAGCTATCATTTAAAAAAGAAAGGAATTATTAGAAAGCATTATTATCGATCAGAGAGTATGGATAGAGAGGAGGAACGGGAGCAGAGTATATAGGTAAAAGGGGGAGCATGGATCTGGTACGAAGAGAGAGAAGGGCAGCGGGAACGAGAAAGGAAAAATAATAGAGGAAGAGTGTAAGAGAAGAGGAGAAGTTGTGATTAGTAAAGACAGACTGGGAATGGGGATGGAAAAGGTAGAGGATAAAAAGAGAGAAGTAAGTGTACCTTTCTGGAATGTATAAGGGTTACAAAACAAGAACAAAGGGTTCTGGAGTGAGAGGGGTAAGAGAATGTGTGGTACAGTGTCAGGGGTTAGAAGAGCATTTGTCGAAGATGAGAGAGCCAACGGGAGAGAAGGAAACGTTGAAGGTGGAAGAGGTAGAGAGGGTGGCTATTCTTAGTATTTAAAGGAGAAAAGGAAAGTTTGAGGGTAATAAAGAAATGAATGGAGGAAAAGAATAAGGAATTGGTGCTGACAGGGTAGATCTGATTGTCTGGACCGGGGAGTCAGGGAACAAATTATGGGATGAAGAAAGCAAGAAGTCTAGGAGAAAGTCGGAGCACAGGGTTGTGGAGATACGCTTCGAGCACTTCCAATGATAGCGACAGTGAGAGATAGAGATCCAAAACATGGGAGGAAAGGAAGAAATAATGGGAAACTAGGGGAAAGAAAAGTCAAGAGAATATAAAAAAAAATTAGAAACAAGGAGATGAAGAGTTTGGCGGAAGATGGAGTAGGTCGAGCAAGCGGTGAAGGAGGGGAGGGAACGGGGAGTGGTAAACAGTGAAAGAGGAGATAGGGAGGGTTGAAATGAGAAAACTGGGATGCAGGAGTGGACAGAGCATTTCAAAATGCTGTAAAGAGGTGTATATGGTGAAGGGGAAAGAAGGACGGTCCCAAGGGACGAGGATAACTGTGACGGTATTAATAGAGAGGGAATGAATAGGGCAAATAAAAAAAGAGACAAGGCAACAGGTAAGGATGGCGTGGAAGCTAAAGTACTGAAATATGGCGGAGAAAAGGTGAGAGAAGAGAAGTGGGGGATTTGCAATAAGGTTTGGAGAGTCGAATCACACTTATGCTTAGAAGACAAGTGGAGGAAAAGGATAGGGAACTTGGGTCAGAAGGAAGGAAAACTAGTTGCACTGTTCATGGATTTTAAAGCAGCACTTGACTCCGTGAACAGGGGGTGCTATGGAAGTCTATGAAAGAGAGGGGAGTTGATGAAGGGTTAATAGAGAGTATAAGGGTAATATTTGTGAAAACTATGATAGGGGGAAGATAGGAGAAAGGAAAAGGAATTCAGGGAAGGAACAGGACTTAGGCAGTACCCATTGAGAACTCTTCTGTTCAACATCCTATTGACAATTTTGTAGGGAAGGATAAAAAGAAGGAAAAAGGAGAAACAATATTGGGAAGGGGGAACTTTATTCACTAGCATACGCGGACGATGTAGTTCTAGCTAGCAGCGAATGGTGATAGAGGGACGAGTCTGATGATAAGAGCGTTTAAAGAGTATGTGAGAGAGAGGAAAAGATTTAACGAAAAAAGTGAGTCAAGACTAACATGATGTGTTTTCGAAGGATTAAGCGAGGAGTAGAGTAAGAATAGAAGATTGACAATGTTGAGGTTGAGTTGGTGGAGGATTTTAGCTACCTAGATTTTAGTTTTGAAGAAGAAGAAGGAACTGATCTGCAAGTGGAAAAGAGATTGGAATGTGCGAGTAAAGTAATGGGACAAGTGTGGGGTACATGTAAGAGGAGGTTTAAGGACGATTGGAGGATGAGTGTGTGGATGTTAATCAGTAGAGCATAAGAGAGTGGAAAGTCTGCATGAGAGGTTTCTCAGGGTTATGGAGGTGAGTTGGAGCTGTCAAGGTTATGCTGAGGGTAGAAATAAGGAGAGAGGAAATCATGGTCAAGCAATTGAGAAGTGTCTGGAATTCCGAAGAAAAACTAAAAAGAGGAAAGGAAAGCAGGATTGCTTGAGCGTGTGCCTTGGATATTATGAATAAAGAGGGTGAAGGATAGGTAATAGCAGAAAATAGAGGAAGAGATAAAGGCAAGACAAGGACAGGAAAGATGTTAAAAGTTTCGGAGTCGAGATTCATAACAGCTGGTACAGGATAATTGAAGGTGAGGGCGACCCGGAATACTTTTGGAAAATTGGAATGGAGTAGTGAGATTCAGAATGGGTGAGGGGTTAATGTGAGGGGATAGATATTGGATAAATAAAGATGAGAATTTGTGTAGAGTATGTAGGTATGAACAGAAATCATGGTTGCAAAGATAGATGGTTGGATGAGAGAATAAAATAGAATTTGGATGGGTACGATTAGGGTGAGGGATGGATGAAGAGGTTGGAAGAGAGGAGAGTTGTGTAAGGTTAAAGGGAATAAGAAAAAGCCAAAAAATGACTTATAAAGAAGTAGAAAATGGGAAGTGTTGTGGCATTGAACTCTCATATTTCGATCGATGGAGGTAAGAGGAAATGGAAGCCTAAGGGAAGGTCACAAAGGTCGCAAGCGTCTAGAATGAAGAAATTTCATATTTTTAAAATACGGTAAAAGTGATCATACGTATCTCTGTGTATTATCCCAAGCTTCTGTGGACCAATCCAAATTATGATAGTTTTCTATAGACTTTGTCATGTCTGCCCGGATTTTTTGCATCACGTTATCAAAAAATGAAAAACTCATTATCGCAGAGATGAATATGATGCACAATGCTATTGACTGACATATAATATACTGCAAATAAATAAATTCTGTTATTAGATAATTTTTTATAAAGTAATATTTTTCCAAATTTAGTTTGAAATAAAATAATAATGCACTCACGAACATTAACCATTTCTTCCTTTTCTTCACAAAAGCTAATAATCCCATAAAGGACACGCTTGTTACAAAAATCTCGAATGAGAGGAGAATCGAGATGAAGAAACGCTGACCAATCAGTAATTTAATATCGACTAGCATCCATATAGAAAGCACTACTGCTGCGATTCCCGCTAACTGAAAAAAATGAGAAAAATATTATCAACAAATAATTTTATGTACATATTCATAGTACTTACGAGCGATACGCTATTGATAGCAAAAAACGAAACTTTGAGACACTTTTTTGGAAGCCTATTATAAGAAAGTTTATGAACTGGTACGCCAAAGATTTTTGTTTTTCGAACAGTGCTGGAATTTCTGCTCTCAGTAGTTTCTTCTTCTGAACTTGATTCACTTCCTTCATTATTTTTTCCAGTTTTATCACGATGTGTCATAATTTCAGTTCAGAAAGTATTCATCAAATGTACAAGTTTCTTTGAGAAAAATAGCCATGTTTTTTCTGACAGTTTTCGAATTTATTGCACGCATCTCTCTTTAAAAATTGTGCAAAAATGTCATCTATTAGGATCGCAACCGACAGGAGCAGAAGTGACACATGCGACGCGTGGTTATAGAGAAACAAATGAATTCAAACTTTTTAATTCGATAGAATAACTCGATTCAAATGATTCAAATAGAATTAAAAAAGATAAAGGATGGAATAGGATAAATAATATAAAATGAAATAGAATTGAGTGAAATCTTCGTGAAACATCTGAAAAATAGAAACAAAAAAAACTGAATGAGCCTCTGGAAAACCTTTGAATTTAACTTATTGTGGCTCACCTTGCTCAGAATCTTTCAACAGATGAAAAATGAAGAATCACAAAATATAAACTGAAACCTTTTTATTTATACATTTAATGCTTATTACAAAAATCCGATTTTATCTTCAAAATACCCTAAATAAAAATCGATTAGTGAAATATGAGTTGGTTCTATTTACAGTTTTATAATACTTTAAAAAACGGGTCTACCTGAATACATGAATTCTAAACTGTAACATCAGCGTTTCGACTGCCTTCTAGAACCACGAGTACTCGAATTTTTTGAAGTTTTCGCATCAGGTCCAATAAGTATACGTCCTGCAGCAATTTCTTCCCGATCAGCGGAATTCTCAATTTGCTTTTGAGCCTCGAGAAAAAACATGACATCTCTTAGTTGCTCCTTCAAATCTGTTAATTCTGATTCCTTTGCAGCTTTGTACTGCGCCAACTCGTCCTGCAACTGCTTGTGTTTTGTTTGCCAAGAAGTCTGATTCAGCTGAAGGGATTTCCTCAAGGCCTTCTCTTCCGCAAGTTCAGTCTGTGATTGTGAAAGCTTGTGGGTGATATTCAGTATTTTCTTCTCGAGCGTCTGCTTCTCTTTGTTTAAGGTTGACACTTTTTTCTGAAATAAGAAAAAAACACGGAAGAGTATAGACAAAGCCATTCAAAAAAGAAATAAACGCAATAATTTAATGATAATATTGGGTGATTCCAAAGCTGTTAACTTAGAACGTCACAATGTTAATTTTATTGTCCTGTTTAAAAAATTTTTTATTTGTAAGTATAAATGTTGAATTCTCATATGTAAATAACAGATAAAAATGTATTTATCAAGAAAAAATTCGAGTAAGTTGAGGGAATAATAAGAATTTTTTCAATAAAATTCTTAAGCTTTTAGGGATTATGAAAGGTTGTACCTACAAAAATTATCTTAAGATTCTTGGTAAAATTTGAACTGATTCTTTCATTTCGAAAAATTGATTTCATTTGGAAAAAATTGGAATAAGTTCAAGAGATATTTAGAAGTTTTGAATAAGTTAAAAAATAATTTGAAACTTCAAAAGATGTCAACAAACTCAAACAAAATGTAGACTTCTTAAGTTTTGAAACAAAAATTAAGACACTTTTCACGCATTTTGACAGGATTCAGAATGATAAAAAAATGTATTAAGATTTCTAAAAAAATTGAAAGTAATTTTTAATTTTGAAAAATTAATTTCAAGAGAATATTTGAAGAGATTTTAAATGAATCCAAAACTGTAAAAAAATTATCTAGAAGATTTTGAAGCTGTTTCTTTCAATGTCGCAAGATTCATTAAAATTTCAGGTAAAATTCGAAACATTTCATGAGATATTCAGAAGTTTTGAAAAAATTCAAAAATAATTTAAAATTTGTAAAGATTCCGAAAAATTGAAAAAATGTAGATTTTTTAATATTTTGAAATGAAATTTGATAGCTTTTAGAGATTGACTTCGAAAATTTTATAAATAGTTTGAACTTGCTAATTAAGTACTAATTATAACATAGTACACAAAGACGTGTCTTGTAAAAATAAAAATACGGTTCCTATTAAAACGATTTTTGATTATGTTTAAAACATTAATGATTAATGAAGAAGATGAATTTTCAAAAAGATAAATTTTTAACTGGGGCACTTCAATTTTCAACCATGTAGGTGAATATTCAGGCATAAAAATTAATTTCTGAGTAGAAAGAGCAATTTTCCAAGAAAGAATACAACGTTTCAAAAAAATAGTCGAATTCCGGACCCAAAACATACGTATAAAAGTTTTATACTAAAACAAAGAACCTTCAACTAAAGGAGTTAAGTTTTCAAACAGATAAATTAACTTTCACTGAAAAAAATAAATTGCAAACGAAAATTGGAATAATCAAATTTTAAATTAGAAAAAGGGATGTTAAACTAAATGAATGAATTTTGAACGAAAACTATGGAATTTTCAACTGAAATAAGTTTAATTTTCAGTTTAAAAAATTGCTCATAAAAAAAAAACTAACCTTCAACAAACGAAAAAAACTAACTTCCAAACAAATTATTTCACTTTTACACAAAATGATGAAGAATAAAATGAAATTTTAGATGCTACACTGAAGTAGTTGAATTTTAATCCAGAAAGACGAATTCCTAACTGAAATGATGAACATTTAACTAGAATAATTCAATTCTTGACAAAAAATTAATTTTTATGCGAAGGAAAAAACTTTTCAACAAAATGGTTGAGATTTGAACCATAAAAATGAAAATTTTCAAACGAAAAAGGGAAAGTGAAATTTTTGTCCACTAACATGAAAAATGTTTATAACTGGAATTTTTAACTAAAAAGAAGAACAAAATGTGTTAAGTTTCAACGAAATAATTGAATTTTCAATTCAAACCGAGAAACTTTCACCCAATTGTCGAATTTTGAACTAGAACTCCAAATAAATATGAAACAGTTAAATTATCAGTTGAAGAGATTGATTTTCAACCAAACTGATGAATTTTCAGGTAAAATGACGAATCTTCAACGGGAATAGATGTATTTTAAGCAAAAAGATACATTTTCGACCATGAAGATTAATTTTCTACAAAAAAGGCAAATTTTCCTCGAATTACATAATTTCTCAAAGAAAAAGTTTAATTTTCAAATTCAAAAATCAATATTCCACCAAATACTTAAATTTTCACTAAAAAAAAAGATAAATTGATTTTTAACAAAGTGGTTACAATTTCAACCAGAGGTGTATCACAAAATTTTGATTTTCAACAAACAAGTTTAAATTTTAAACAAGTAGTTGATTTTTTAACTAAAAAAGGATGAATTCGCACTGAACAATGTTAACAAGTTTTCCATCGTGATTCAAGAACTCTAAAAACTGCTTGAAGTACTTTATTTATTTGAAATTAGGAAGAGGGGACTTCACAATTGTCACAAATTTTAAATGGAGGAACGATATTTAAAAATCCTCTCTTCTAAATCCGAATTATAATTAGTTTAAAAAGTTTCCGTTCCATGGAAAAAATTCCCTGTTCCAAGTGAAATTATACACCTTCCCTAAAACTTCCTGCCCTAAAATGAAATCTATAATCATTTCCTGAAAGTCCCTGTCCCAAGGCTGATAAAGGAGGAAAAGAGAATAAAACGTGATAAATACATTTTTCTGTAAAAATCCAGGTAATAATTCTTTCTATATGTTTGGGCTATCATCAATTCGATTATCAAATTTGGGTCAGCTAAAAAAATCTCATAGAGTAATGGAAAAAAATAAAATTCTTCTCCTCATGACGTATGGATATATTTAAATATTTTGAGAATCATATTAAAGGAACGTTACATTCTTTAAATCAAGTGATAAGATCTCTTTTTGAATCATGAAGAGAAAGCGGTCATTTCTCGTATTTTTTTGGTAGAATTTTTCACAGTCTAGGTTGAGTCAAGTAAATCCCGGTTTATAAATAAATTGACGTTCATTTCCCGGTTTTTTTCCCGGTCAAGTCGCCATCCTGAATATCCCTTGATTGAAAATGAGATTTAAAAAAAAATTCGTCTTGTTGGCTCAAAAATTCAACTATTCCATCTTGAAATTAGAAAAATTTCATTGAAAATTCAACTTTTTTGGTACATCATCTGCCTTATTGAAAAAATTCCATTTGAAATGAAAGTTCACATATTGCGGTAGAGGAGTTCGGATAATCACTGTTTCACTAAATGCGTCAGTACTTCGCCAGTTCACAACACGCGCATAGAAGTTTAACTTCAAAAAGACTTCAATTCTTTTTTTTTTGTACCATTAGGCCATAATTCCTTTCGGGGTAAGCCTAACTCGTTAAGAGTTGTATTTGGTTGAGTTGAATGCACGGGAGGATACCAGTCTCCCGCCAACATGCCAACAGGACGCATCATTCCCGGACAGTCACCCATCCAAGTACTAATCGCGCCCAATGCTGCTTAACTTCAATGATCATATGGGAACTGGTTTTTTGAGCGTGGCATGGCCGTTGGCAAAAATTTGAATCTCTTATGATTCAAAATCATATTCGTCGCCAGAAAATCATCTGTTGAGGATTGAATTATCCGGATGATACCCAGTACTATGTGGTTAAATTGAACTGTTTGAAATTACATCATTTTTATATTTAAATTCAATTGAGTTAATAAATTATTAGAATTTTCAAAAAATTTCTTTTTTTTAAGCTGATTCAAGCATTATATTTTTGATCTTGCAAAAAGTGCAACGTATTCACGTATTTTTGCGAAAAACATTCCTTTTTGTGGGAGTTATCCTCCCCGCGTCAAAAATTTGTCTCTTCAGCTTAAATCTCAAAAAATCATGCAGCTTTGCCGAATGAAGATTCCACCACATTAAAAAGTGCCAAACCTACACAAAATAAACTACAAAAAACTACTAAAAAAAAAAACTTTTAAAAATTCCTGCGTAAATGATCAAATACGAACGATTTGAACTTTGTAGAGAACAAGCCAGCTCCATTAAAGAAAAATCTGAATCTACAAGAAAATTTTTTAACTGTAATAGCAAAGAAGACAAATTTCCAACAGAGCAGATAATATTTTTAGAAATAGAATTTCAGGGATAATATAAGTTACTTATCCTCGTATAATCATGCAGCTCTGCCGACTATAAATCCTTCTATATTGAAATTGACACTTCAACACAAAAGAATATTGGAAACACACATTTTGTGAATTATTGAACAAAGACGCGTATGTAGGAAAACAATAAAAGACTCTTCAAAGAACTTAAAAGTAAAAAAATACCTTCATGTCAGCATTTTCGTCCTTGACTTGAGTCAATTTATCACGCAACTCATTGGAATCCGAAACTGTCCGCTGCTCGATCCGATTAAGTCTATCTTCAAAGTACTGCCTCTGAGTTTCCAACTGCGAGGACAATAAGTGTGTGAACTCCAACTGGACAGACTCGACTTTTTCATCGAAAGTAGCACCTTCGCTTTTAGATGGTTCCTGATCTGCCACCATCTTCCCATCCTTGTCCTGTAGAAGACGATGGACAAAACTGTCGGCGACGTAATCCCAGACACGATTATTTCCAAGCTGCATAGCATAACAGTGATGAGTTTCTTTGTAATGTACAAACGCGTGACCCTTGAGGTAACGCGAACAACCGATGTATCCACAAATCAGACAAATCCACAAAGCGTCGCTGGTCGAACGTGCAACTGAAAATATAAATAATTAAAATAAAACTAACAAAAAAATTAGGACACATCATCTTAGTTTCAATTCAGTTTATAGGTGGGCATCCCTTGATCTCCCTAATTACCTCAAGCATTCTAAATTAAAATAGTAGGACAGAGGTGTCCAACTCATGAGCAACGGTGTAAATAACTGTCACTCGTCAATCCCCTCTCTTGCCACCTTTGATGCGTTGATGCGGTGAGCAGGATGTGGAAAGGGGTCCTCGGCAACCGGTCTGTGTGAATATTGCGCGCAAGTATTCGTGGTCAGGCGTAGTCAGACGAACCCCGTGGCGAAACGAGAAGAGAATTCTCGATGAAGCGCTCGGAGAAGGGGGAGAAAGGAGAAGCGCGCCAACCTTGCGTTGGACACCCCCGTTATAATCCCTTTGTACTTATTTGAAGATTGTCTATCTATTTATCACCGTAATTTTGAAAGCTTGGAATTTTAATTTATTGAGTTTTTAAGACCTTCAAACTGGGCATTGGGAATTTCACAAATTTTAAGTTTTGAATGTTCTAGAAAAGAAATTGAACAACAATTTTTAATGTATGAAAAAGAAATTGACCTTCTAGGAACATTTTCTTCAAATGTTAATTATCAAACTATTGAAACTTCCAATTTGTAATAAAATAAATTATTTTTCGGAAGACAATCTGTTGAATAAAATGGAATACTATCAACTTTGAATTCAAAGCAATGACTTAAAGTTATCTGAAGTGTTATGTTTGTCTCCTAGAGATCTTAAATATTTAAATTTGTTCTTGTTATTGATCTGTCAGATAGTTCTGTCACGTTATATTCTCATCCTTTCGTTTTATTAAATCAATGTTATATTACCAGATTTTTCTTAATAAATATATTTGCAACATGGTAGCAGAGCGTGGTTACAGATATTAAGAGAAATAATTAATTTAAATTGTGAGCTATCTGAGCCTGGAATTGAAAGGTTGTGTCCTTTGTGAATTATCGTTACCAGCAACCAGGACGGAATCTAATAAGTTTGTTTTACCAACCTTGACCAAAGAAAACTTTCAACGATGGAAGTATGATGTACAGGTTGCGCTTGAAGCATTGGAGATTTTTGGGGTGGTCGATGGGACAGTGGTGAAACCTGAAGCGGATGAAGTGGCGATAGCAAAATGGAAGAAGGATGATGCGAAAGCTAGAGGTGTTATCAGTTCGACATTAGCAAGAATACTACGCATACAAATTTAATCAAGGTATGACTGTGTCAACATATATGAGTGGTCTTAATGTAATTATTCAGAAATTGAATGCTCTTGGTGAAAATTTTCAAGAAAATTCAATTATTGCAAAAAACATTAATGATCTTCCATCTAATTTTGAGCATTTTAGGCACTCATGGAACTTGGCCTTTGCAACAAATAATCAATTAACCCGAGATGTCTTAGAGCAGCACTTGTTGCTAATTGAAGAAACTTTAGTTAAAAAGGATGTTGTTGTTAAAACTGAAGCCCTCATTTCAAGAAGAGGAGATAGGTGGAAGAAGAATTCAAAGAAGACAAACACTTGTTATCAATGTCACCAAGAAGGGCATATAAGAAAAGTATGTCCACAATTATTGAAAAGAATGAGTAATTCATCTACTTCAGGGATTGATTTGGCTAAATTTACAGAAGGATTTTTCGCTGGAATTTCATTATACGAAGAAAGTGAAAAATGGTATGCAGATAGTGGGGCTTCTTATCATGTGACAAGGTATCGTGAATGGTTTGACACGTATGAACCCCTAAATCCACCAATAAAAATCTGTATTGCTGATGACAAGATTTTAATTGGTGTTGGAAAAGGAAAAATCAATGTGGAAGCTTATAACGGACAAAACTGGATAAAAAATAAACTTAATGATGTACTCTACGTACCGAATTTAGGAAGTGCAAATTTGTTTTCAATGTCTAAAGCATGTGACAGGGGGTTGGAAATATTTGGAGATTCAAAAGTAATAGGCTTGAAAACTAAGGGCACTAAGGAAATGGTTTTACTTGGGAAACGCAACGGAAATGTATGGACTCTGTTACTTCGAAGGGAACATACGCCCATGAGGATGACTTCGCATAATATCCAATCGGAACATCAGGATAAAGCAACTGTAGCCTTGGATACAAGAATACGAATTTGGCACGAGAGATTAGGCCATGTAAGTGTGAGTAAAATCAAAACTATGGCTTCTAAAGATGCAGTTACAGGTTTAAAAATTACAGGAGAGGATAATTTCTTCTGTCGAGGATGCACACTCGGACGATTAACAAAGAAACCTTTCAGATCAATTTAGAGGAGAGAGTGTGAACCTGGCGAGTTCATACATTCTGATCTTTGTGGACCCATGCGAACTCAATCAATCAGTGGATGTGTGTACTACGTGGAATTCAAGGACGAAAGTTCAGTACATAGAAAAGTCTATTTTTTGAAAAATAAAAATCAATGCTTAGGTAAATTTAAGCAATTCTGTGCTTTAGTTGAAGATGAAACTAAGCGGAAAATAAGGCGTTTGAGATCTGATAATGGGACAGAGTACGTTAACAAGGAATTTGAAGACTTTGCGTGAAAAAGAGATTCGTCATGAAAGAACAGTTCCAGCAAATCCTCAAATGAATGGATTAGCTGAACGGGAGAATAGAACTTTGGTGGAACTTGCTAGGTCGATGTTATTGGCTAATGATCTTCCGACAAAACTGTGGGCTGAAGCAGTTTCAATCGCAGCATACTTGATGAATCGAGTCGTCAATAGACAAGAAACGAGGAGAACTCCGTATGAATTATGGTTTGGCCAAAAACCAGATGTATCTCATTCAAGAGTTTTTGGTACAGAAGCAAATAGTCCCTAAAGAAGCTCGTTCTAAGTGGGAGGCTAAAGCAAAATAAATGAGATTTGTTGGTTACACGGATTCCAATAATATCTCTCGTCTCTGGGATCTAAGTACAGATGATATTATTGTATCAAGAGATGTCTGTTTTAAAGAAGTCCTGACCACAGAAGTTGTACAACTCGTAGATATCAAGCAAGAAGCTCAGATGAAAACTCAAAGCGAAACAAGATTGCAAGGGAATCAAGAGAGTCACCATAGAAATTACACTGAAAACAACAGCAATTCAGATAGATACCTTCATGAGAACAGCTGAAGAAAATTTGGAAAGTAAAGATGTATTCGATTCTGATTCTGGCGAAGATGAATTTGAGAAAACTATCGTTACATCGACTCCGGAGACACAGGAAGTTAAAGGCCCAGGAAGACCAAAAGGTTCTAGAGTTCTAAACGACAAAGCTCCTATCCCTTATCTTATGGTGCATAGAAGTCAGCTCCCGTTACCTTCTATATTTGCTCTTATCGCTGAATCGAAAATAGAAGAACCAAGAAATTATAAAGAAGCAATTACATGCAAGAATCATGAAGATAGGAAGAAGGCTATGGACGATGAGTATTCTTCACTAATGGAGCATTAGACATAGGAACTTATTGAATTACCATCGGATAGGAAGGCGATTAAATCGAAATAGATTTACAAAGTTAAGAGAGATGTTGATGTCTCGATTAAAAAATTCAAGTCTCGAATGGTTGCGAAAGGTTATAGTCAAAAAGAAGGGTTTGATTATCAAGAAACTTCTTCTTCTGTCACCCGACATGATTCAATAAGGACCATTCTAGCCGTAGCAGCTTGTGAGGATATGGAAAATATCCAGTTTGATGTGAATATGGAGACATCGATTTCGAAATATACATGGAACAACCTGAAGGATTTAGTGACGGTTGAAATCGTGTTTGTCTGTTAAAAAAGGGTTTGTACGGACTCAAACAAAGTCCTTGTCAGTGGAACAAGAAGTTAGATAATTTTCTCAAGCTTCATGGTTTTTCTCAGAGTTTAAGTGATCCAT
>WSXT02225580.1:0-16603 GCA_011762715.2 Neuroterus valhalla | reverse complement strand
GGGCTGAAAAGGACCTTTGAGAGCTGACAAAGGAATACACATCTTATAAAAATACATATCAATATTAACCCTTAGGGGTACGAACTGGGTTAGCGTAACCCATCGACATGTAAACTGGACCGCTCATCTGGATGCGCGAACTCAAACGTAGTAGAAAGAAAAGGAGATAGTGCTCTATCCTTTACGCGCAGTGACGGCGCTAGCCTTTCGTAGGCCCCGTTTCATTATTCACAATGCCCAAAATCTATTTTTCCGGCAAATAGTTCCCGGAACTTTCCCATGTAAGTTAAAGAAATTATTTTTTCGGAAAAACATATATAGCATTGTTTGGAGATGCACGTGTATGCTTGAAAGTGTCTTTTTATATAGGATAATTATTATCATCCTGTTCGTTCATTTTCCATTTTTATATATTTTCAATGTTTAAAATTTGGAAATATTTCATGAGATTTTCAAAATTAACGTTTCTTATTTTATTTGGATCAAAATTTGTTACTAAAACTTGCAAATTTGATCTAATTGTCAAATATTTCATGCATGCTTACCAATGATGTATACAATTTTTTGGGTAATTTTTAATGTTCATCATAAATATTTGAAGTAAAATTACCAAGTTCTGTATTTCGTAGTTTTATTTTGAAACGAATATTTTTGGTTGTATTTAATGAAGTACATAATATAAATTTCAAGATCAATCATCGATATATAAATATTATATGTCGATGCTGTAGATAAATGTTTTTCTAGGATATGACGCCAAGTCAAGAATATAATAATATAATTACCTCTGAAATGAACGCCCGTCGCCCACGTCCTTTCGCGTTCGGCAAACAAAGCACAAGAAACCATTTTTTTTTCGTTATTCGGATTATTTATATTGAAAACTTCAAACGAGCTTGGGCCGTCAAAACCGAGGCTGAGTCCCTATTGGGGCTCCCGCTAACTACTCGTACAGGCCTAAGCTGAAACCAATAGCCAATCACAAAAAGCAAAACGGAGACAACCAAGGATGATTCCTATGTCCCTTTTTTTCTACACCAAAATGAATGCGCAGTGGACATGGGTGGTCCAGCTTATATGTCGATGGCGTAACTCGAGCTAATTCTCGGAATCGCGGCATTTACAAATTACATTTGCAAATATAGTGCGTGGCGCAAGGCGTCGTGTAAAAGATGGCGGCATAGCAACAGTACTCTGTATTCTAGGGATATTTTTTGCTCAACATGATTGCATAAGTGCACTATTAGACCGTTTTTTGTAGGAATGTTTGTTTAAATAAACTCAATTTTTGTAACCATTGATTTTTCCTAATTTGTATGACTTATCATAGTTTTGCCGAGTATTAAATAATAAAAAAATTTGGAACACATTTTTATTATTTAATAACATAACTCCTACCAATATCATTTACTACTTAATAATCCTTTGCATCACAAGTTTTTTTTCAAGAAATTTATGAAAGATTCGCCAAGTAGTCATTTTTTGCTATTTCAAAAAACGCCTTCCTTCAAACTTTCAAAAAAATATAGTTTTTGAAGTGAATCAATGAACCATTACCATCATTTCCAAGTACAAATTTTCAGCTTTCTAATAGTTATCTTCAGAATACCGATATCTTAATTTCGACAAGAATGTGATTTTTAGAAAAAAAACCTTTATTTTTGAGGAAAATATCTGAGATCTGTTCGAACCAGCCTCATGCAACGCCCTCACTTTTCTGTTTTCTTACTATCCGGAGGGAAAATGGCGATGAAACTAATCCAACAGATGGCGCCACAAAAAGTAAGGCTGACTTTTGTATTACTAAACATCGGAGATTTCACGAAAATTCATAAAAACCAATTAGTTTTGGTGAAATCCACAAATCGTATGTGCAAAAAAATTTAGCCAAGTGCACCGTGCAGTTTCCTTGAAAGTTGTCCTTTTCTTTTTTTATGTGTGGTAATAATGGTACGTAAATGTGTGGCTGCTGGTTGCAAATCAGGTTATGACAGCAACGAAGAGAAAGTCCACATGTTCTTTCTCGGTACCGAAAAATCCAGCATCAATTAGGCTTTGGCAAAAAGCCATTCCTAGGAATGACATCGTATTAAACCATTAGCATAGAGTGTGTGAAAATCACTTTCTGGAATGTGACATCATTTGGGCGTCGGAGGTTAGAGGACCTGATGGGAACGTCATGAGTACGGTACGTTTGTTTATATAGTCAGAGATTAGTCTCTGATATAGTTTAATGGTTTATAGTCTGCTCATTTTAGACATGAGGTTTGCAATAGCATAATTGACTATTAAATTCAAAATCTTCTTCGAATTGAAAGAAAAATTCTAAATATAGCAGACGGTTTGTTTACTACGTTCAATTTTGTGTGATCCGAATAAAAAATTTAATTCACTTAAAATTGTTCATTTACATACTACAATTATAATTATGATGGATATAGGGCATATATTTCTTAATAATTCTTCTGATGTATATGTTTCAAATATTTTTGTCATTGAGGTCTCAAATATAATTGCTTTTCAATTAGCTTCATTAATAATTTAAACAATTGAGTATTTTTTTTCAACTATAACAAATAATGAAATCAATAATATCAGAAGAATAAAACATGCAAATACGAAGTTCGAACTACTTTCAAAATGTATCTCAAAATTAAATTCAATTCATATTAAACTACATATTTTCGTGACTTTTTATCTTCTTAATTTAATTAGTAAAGTTACTCTTACTTCTTCATATATTTTCTTCTATTGATTTGCAAACAGCATTAGGTTTTTAATTATTTGTCCTTTTTCTCAATGCAATTGGATGCAGAAGTCAGCCTCACTTTTTGTGGCGCCATCTGTTGGACTCTGTCGGCAGCGATTTCCCCTCCGGATCCTAAAAAACTACTACTACAGACACTCACACGCTAGATGCATGGGGTTGGTTTGAACATTTCATTAAAGTTTCTTTCATAAGTCGCAAATCTGGTTGCACCATTGCGTTTCTGAGAAAATCTCCTATCCTTTGAAAAAAAGTGTTTTGATTGACGAATTCGAGCCTAAATTACGGTCGATACGAGTTGCTGGGTTAGGCTAACCCATGTTCGTACTATCCGGTACTTTTTCGAAGTTCGTATCCTGAGGGGTAATATACATAAGGTATAGAGTGAAGTTCTCATTAAATACTCGTAGAACTCTGGCTAATATAAAACATGCAAATTCGATAACATGAGTAAGTTACAGTTGAATATGTAAGTTCATGCAAGTAAGTGATGCAACAAGTTACTCAAAATAAAATATAAATTATTTCAAGAAAGCATGCTAGGTAAAAAGAATCAAGGATATAGGTAGTTGCAAACAGAAAGAGAAATATTTTCATTGTCACGCTGTACGATGAAGAAAAAAAAAATATTATGAAATAAGATTCGGGCTAGGACTATAGTGTTACATTAAATGGAGACGTACTAAAAGATTTCAAAAACTCTCAAATCAAGCGTTTGAATGCAAATATTGTAGATGGATTTTGATTAATATTCGAAAGTTTATTCTAAGGCCGAATCCCTGTGATTACAAAATATTTTTGCATTAAGCAGGTTCTGTGAGCAGGTACGGCTAGGATACGACCTCTATCGCGTCGTCCATACCGACTTTGAAAGTTCATATTATTAGATAAAAACAGTTATCATAAATATGGAGGTTTTTAATTAGTTGATATCATATACAGTAAACTAGCCATGAAATACTGTCTTTTCTTGTCAACTGTCATGAATCCCTCTTGAATGTCTCTTTCCCTAAACTCGGAAATATGATCAAATTTGCACAAGTTATGAATGAAAAGGATGCAGGCATTGAGGACACGCTCGAGTTTGTAATTAAGGTCATCAGAGATCCCATTATATACCAAGCACCTAGAATCAAAGCGAGGGAGAATTAACACTTTGACAAGATGGATACGCGTAGCTGTAGGCAAAGATTCTCTACTCGTAATAAGAAGATTAAGGGTCCTAAGAATTTTGTGTGAGATAAGTCCAATATGCTCTTTCCAAGAGAAAGATCCCTGTTGTATATAAAGCCAAGATCATTCACAGAATCAATGAAATTAATTACAGGATCTTTTACGTTGTTTACTTGTGACATATAATTTATTACATACTGTATTAAAAGTTCAAGGTTCAATTGATCTAAATTCAATACGTAGGTGTCCAACGCGTGAGCAACGCAACAGTGTAAATAACTGTCACTCGTCAATCCCCTCTCTTACCACCTTGGATGCGTGCATGCGGTGATCGCGATGTGGAAAGGGGTCCTCGGCGGCCGGGCTGTGTGAACAGTGCGCACAAGTAAGTGGTCAGGCGCAGTCAGACGAAGTTCGTGGTGGCACGAGGAGAGAATTCTCGATGAAGCGCTCGGAGAAGGGAAAGAAAGGAGGAGCGCGCCAACCTTGCGTTGGACACTCCTGCCTTTAATAACTAACAGCAGGGGATGCCTCACAATACATTTATTGGAAAACATCTAAACAAAACATAGCATTACATTATTGAAAGATTGAGATTCACTCTGAGTCTGAAGTTACATAAAATCCATAATTTCGAAGTTGCGTATCGGTTCGCACCTCAGACTGCACCGCCCTTCTTGGAATTTCCTTCCCTTGGTCAGGTTGAAAACCAAAACTCGATTTTCCAACGTTGCCAAGTAAAGCAGAACATTTTGAATTTGGAGGCCTCAAAAGTAGAACTCCTGGCATCTTCGCACAATAAACGGTCAAAGGAGACCTTTAGACCGCCTTTTGCAAACGCTTCTGAATTGAAAACTTATGGCCCTGAAAGTACGAATCGTGCCTTTGCACAAGTAAACATCTTTAGTAAATTACTTTAGGAGTGAAAGTTGAAGGAGTGAATCCAAAACTTTGGACGGATTATGAAACAACGATCCAACCAGCATAGCGTGTGTTTTATGTGGATTTAGTTTCAGACCATTAGAGAATACTCAGTCGTAGAAGTTATTTATATCTTCCCGGACCATTTGAAGCAGGTTCCTTATCCTTCTTAGTGGCCGTGAAAGATGTATTCTACTATCATTAGCATAGACGTGGTAAAAACAAGAGCAGAGAGAAGCGGAGAAGTTGTGTGTAAATACATTGAACATTTTAGGTCCAAGTATTAAGCCCTTGGGAATCCCACTGACTACCTCATTACAATCAGAGTAAATATCATCACTGTTAGCCACACACTGTGCTCAATTTCTTGAATAAGATTGAAACAAATTAAAGGCACCGTTATATATTTCCAGGGTTTTCAATTCGGTTCAATTCGGTGTGTCAAAAAGGAAATTTTCACACTTGATTCATTTCCTCAAAGAAAAATATAGATGAAAGAGTACATGCAATTGGAAGAAATAAATAGTAAAATATGTTTATAACGAGAGTTGGAGAAAAGTGTCGATACTCTGTTCTTCTATAACACACTTTTCTCCAACTCTCATTTTTTGAACATCACTGGTCGACACCTCCAATACTACCATCTTCTCATTATGTTAATTACGGTTGAAGTTATTTTTAACTTTAATTGCACCCTCTGATGTCCATTGAAATTTTGAGAACCGACATAGAAATGAAATTGAGGGAAGTTATTATTATTTTTTTGCGGGATGGTAGAAAAATATGCTAAAAGACACCGAGGAGGATCCAAACTTCTCGTTAATCTGGGGTTTCCGATGTTGAAGGAGACGGCGAGATGCTGTTATCACCCTCACCCACTAAAAAACCATCATCCTCTTCTTGGCATCATTCACCCCAGAACCGCTTAAGCATTATTCCAAGGGGTGCCGTTTTCTAACCCGCTAAGGCTTCTCCGAGTTATTCCTTTCTTCCGGTCTCCTGTTTTCCAACTAGGATGTACGCATCGTCTTCAGTAGTGCGACAATGTCACGGATCATGCTCGTGGGCCTACGACATCTTGTATAGGCATGGTTGACTCTTTTGGATCCTCTGGGTGTTATCAATTGCCAGTTCGATTAATTTGGAAGGTTCCTTTGGCTTACATTTTTTGGTTCCTTTCCGGAACACACGGCATCTTGCAGTTTCTGGAAAAGTTTCTTCCCGGGAACCATCCTTCTTTTTGGCGCAGAGGTATCAGTGCGGAGCAGTTGTGCACTCCGCATACCTGTGTCTCTCTTTGCGACATGTCCAGCAGCAATCCTTCCTGTCAGGAGCGTTGCAGACAGCTGCTACGTGCCCGTAGCCTTAGCAGCGGTAGCACCCGGTTGCTATCACCTTATTCCCTATGCGAGAGGACACCCACCCAGCAGGTAGACCGGTGTTCTGTCCTCAGTAGCTACTCAGCACCCTCCTTGTCCATTTCAACGGAGGCCTTCACGTTTCCCCTAGAGGCCTTCTTTGCGAATTTCACCTTGTAACTAGAGAACCCGAATTCACCACAGTGGTTCTTCAGGGCCTGAGGCGCCCGATGGCAGAATAGCAACACCCCACGGGAAGTGAGGGAAGATAAAACTCTCAATAATCTTATTGGCAAAAATGGTCAAATTTTTAGCAGTTACTCATGACAGTGCCTCTATTTTCTACAAAAAAGATTTGTTTCTTTTTTGAAATCCCGAGATTCATGGGAGACAATTGAATTCAATATCACAAAATTATACAATTATTGCAAATAAAGGATGATTCATGTTTTATTATTCATCTCAACACGAGTTAACGTTATACATATGAAAATACTCTGTAAGAGTCAGTTCCAATACTGTAGATAGACTTTGGAAAAATTTGAAAATGGTGAAAAATATACACGGGTAGAGAATGCATGAAGTATATAAGATCTGATATAACACTCTCTTCATCTCATGCTTTTCCTCTTACATTACATCTCCTACATATGAGAGAAATAGAAAGAGAATGGTAAATAATTAGAGTATCAGAATAATTGCAGATCATCTGATTAAAAAAACTGTTTAAAAACTGATTAAAAATATTTGATGTGAAAAAACTAAGTATAAGACATCAACTCATGATGAGTTATTCTTATCTATAGAAGACTAAACATTTGTGTCACTTCAGATATACCGATCAATTATCAGGTAATAATTCACGAATAGTTGACCATTAAAAGTTCCAGCCACTATCCACACTCTCTCTAATAAATAAGTTTTTCTCGACACGAATGTGGAAAATGGCGGCTTACGTAGGTTGCGGACCATCGCGAAAATGACGATATGCAGCAAGCTGTGGTGTTATATTCAGAGGAGTCCAATGAAAAAGGCGAAGCTAAATTTTACCCAGTACACTTTACTTTTCGTACCCGGGAATGGTCAATCTTAAATGCGTCGTGCAACATTTTCGTCTCTGTGATTGATTGGCCAAATCGATGCTGCTATCTTTTTTTGTCCTTTCTCGTGTTATCAGCTCTAGAATACAAAATGCTATACAGGTTATGTTTGTTCCGTTCATTCTCAGTATCAAGTGTTTCGTCCCCTAATCAGTCACTCAAGCCGCCAAATTTCCACATTCTTGTTTGCATTCACAAGTTTTCGCCCCTATGCGCGTAATATACTATTTCCGGAGAATATTCTGAAAAATCGCTCTTAATTTTATATTTCTTATGTTGCATCATTTCAATGTTCAAATTACCAGAAATTTCGGGGGAAGGGGGCAAAAGAAACCCCTGCGCTTACCACTGCTTTAGTACATCATCCACTAAACCACGACAATCTTTTCCTTCCATCCAGCAATATACAATTCCTTCTAATATTCGAATCCCTATTTCTTTTATTTAGACCTATTATCTATGTGGGATCCTAGAATGCTTACATCTAGGACATGGTGCATCTTGAGAGGGAGGGATAGTCTTTGACTGGCCGTCTTGCTGAGAGGTCATTTTTCGGAAATACCATGTCGGGTCAACGTATGATGTACACATTGATTTTATTTTATCTTTGAATAAACATACAGTTATTGTAAAGTGCGTGCGTTTTCAATTCTAATCACATACCCATAACTTTTTGGAGATTCAACCGGGATGTGAAAAGGAATGAAAACGTGCGAAACATGTGAGAGACGTGAGACGCTTGGGACAGTGACGCCATCGTGTGTAGTGACGCCATCGTGCAAAGTGATGCTATCGTGCGGAGTCACGCTAACACTGTGAAATGACACTGAGAACTGTGAAGTGAAGCAAAAAAAAAACTGTGATGTGATCTTTTGTGACCTTCAGTGACTTTTATTGAAAAACTTTGAAAAGGAATCCAACGAGGAATGCAGTAAATGATCGTGCAGTTGGGTGGGATGATGTCACTTATCTAAAAGACGGTATAAAATGAAAGACGAAAGAGGTAAGACGAATGTATCAAGACTACTAACATATTGAAACTGTTGTTAAGACGTGTGATGAATTTTTGAAGACGAAAAGACGAAAGACGAGCGTTCGAAGACGAAAAAAATGCGCGTTAGAAGAAGATAGACGTGAAAATTTGAAACGTATCATAATAAATGAATGACTCAATCAATTGTTAAGAAGACGAGCAACATAAGTCAAATCTCCTAAATAAACGTGAAGAGAAGACGGTAGAAAAATTATTTAAAAAATACGACGGCAAGAGGAAGTGCGGGGAAACGTCGCAAAAATCGGAAAAGACAGAAAACAACGCCAGGCCGAGTGGAAAATTCCGGAAAAGTAGCGTGTACTAAGTGCGCGGTACGTGGTGGCAGAAGCGTACGGGACGTCAGAGAAGACGAGCGGTGGGGACTCCAAGGCCCTTGTGCGCGTGGGAGGCGAGCTTTAGACTGTAGACTTGGGACTAAAAGAGTAGGGCGCGTGACGTAGGACTAAGTGCGGGAAACCTGAACCCACGTGACGATGACTGACATCAGTGAAGAGTCAGAGCGCGATAAGCGAGCGAACCAGAGGAGTCTGGATCAGCCGAAGTTGGAACTACAACAGGTTCAAGCAGAGCGCGATGCTATTAGAACAAAATGAGATGTTCTCGCAGAATTAGGACGGCAGCAAGATATTTTAAGACGCGAACGCAAAGAGGAAGATGAGGCTAGGCGCGACCGCGAACGCGAACGCGAAATACAAGAAAAAGAAGCTAGGCGCGAACGCGAAGAGCAAGTAAGGCAAGAAGAGATAAATCGATTAGAAGAAGGCCGACGTTTAGCGCTAGACAATCGTAGTCGAAATAGTGAAAAAACAGACGAACGACCGGGCCGTATGCAATTTCGCGACATCGAGGGGCACTATCCCAAAATTTAGGGGAGAGGACAAAACATTTCCAGTAAGCATATGGCTGGACATGTTAGACGAAAATGCGATTTTATATGACTGGTCGCAACTACAAACTCTCGTGATTACAAAAAGAACACTAGGCGGTATCGCGCAGTTATGGTTAGATACTCAGCAAATAATAAAGACATGGGACGAGATGAAGATCGCGTTGAAAGAAGAATTCGAGTCGAAAACCGATTGCCGCGAGATTCATCGACTACTTTCGAGGCGAAAGAAGAAAAAAGACGAAAATTTTCAGGAATACATCATTCAGATGAGGGAACTGGCGAACCGAATTGATCTGGAGGCTAAGGAAACGATCGGGTATATAATCGACGGCATTCCGGATTTCGAATCAAATAAAATAATTTTGTACAGGGCGAAAGATTTTTCGGAATTTCGCTTAAAGATGACCATGTACGAGGAGATGCATAGTAAGATGACCGCAAATGAAAAACCTGTTGGCAAAAAGACGAGTAGCGAAAAACAGGGACCATCTGCTAGTTCGAAAGATCAAGCAAAGGAGAGGGGCATCAAGTGCTATAATTGTGGTGAAGCAAGCCACTTAAGTCATGATTGCCCGAATAAAGGAAAAGGGAAAAAGTGCTTCAGATGTGACGGATTTGGGCACATTGCTTCCGAGTGTACTGTGAACACCTCAGGTAGAAGAAATTTCGCTAAGAAAAATACTGAACACGACGGAAATGGCGCGGGAAATTTAATGTTGTTGGAGACGAGGCGCACAAAATTGCGTTATTAAGATTGCGCGATTAATGGGATTGATGTGACAGCTGCAATAGAATGCGGCAGTGATTTTAATTTAATGCGAGAAGATCAGTATCGAGAAGCAGGTTTTACAGGTTTGGAAATGATTCCAGAGACTGTGATGGCAGCTAGTGTTGGACAGTTCCAAACTATTGGGCGATTCAATACTAAAACGATAATTGGTAATGTCCAATATTCATTGATTTCTAGAGTTACGCCACAGGGAGTTATTCCAGAAAAGACAATTCTAGGTTTGGAATTATTCGACCAGGTAGTGGTGGAAACCAGAAAAGAAGGAACACAGATGTGGCCGGACGAAGGTTATTTAATGCTGATGGCCTACGAAGACGATGACGTGGTTTCAAGCATAGACGAGGAGTTCAAGGACGAGGTTCGGAAGCTGGTTACAGACCACCAGCCTACCGGTCACGAAGAAGTTCCAGTGGAGATGGCGATGGTCTTGACGGACAATAAGCCGATAAGTCGCGGACCAAGACGTCTAGCACCGCTGGAGATGACTGAAGTGGATCAACAGGTGCAGGAATGGGAAGCGAAGAAGTATCTCACAGCAAGCTGTTCCGAGTATGCCAGTCAGGTGGTCGTAGCCAGGAAGAAGGATGGCACACCTCGAGTTTGAATAAACTTCAAGCCTCTGAACAAAGTCACGGTGACACAACATTTTCCATTACCTTTGATCGAAGATATTCTAGATAAAATGGCTGGCGCCAGAGTATTCACGACACTGGACTTGAAGGACGGTTTTCTGAATGTGAAGATCGCTGAGAATAGTAGGAAATATACTGCTTTCGTCACGCCGACGGGACAGTATGAGTTTTCAAGAATACCATTTGGCCTTTGTAATGCACCAGCTGTGTTTTCGCGTTACATGACCTACATTTTCAGGAACTTAATTGAAGAAGGTTTCATTTTAATGTATCTAGACGACATTATTATTTTATCGAAAGATGTTCAGAAGCTGCAGAAGGATTGAGACGAGTCTTAGAAACAGCAGCTCGATTTGAACTGAAAATAAATTGGAAGAATTATCAATTCTTGCAGAGGAAGATTGAATTCTTAGGATACATGATCGAGGATGGGACGATCAGACCGTCTACGAGGAATCTTGAGGCATCGTCTGAGGCAGACGATATGCAGGATGGCCGAGTTGTGGGATCCCAGAATGCTTACATAGAAATATGCAGGGTTGCAGTAGGTAAGGGGTTACTATGGGGGTGGGTCTAGGACATGGTGCATCTTGAGGGGGAGGAATAGTCTTTGACTGGCCGTCTTGCCGAGAGGTCATTTTTCGGAAATACCATGTCGGGTCATCGTATGATGTACACACTGATTTTATTTTATCTTTGAATAAACGTACAGTTATAGTTCAATTCAAATCACATACCCACATCTATGACCTATCGAAGATTAGGTTCTCCTATCTTCACTCAAACTTGATTCTATTATACACCGGCGCGGGGAGTTGAAATTGGCTTTTATAGAGTATTTTCATATGCATAAAGTTGAATCGTGTTGAGATAAATAATTAAAGACGAATTAGCCTTTATTGCAATGGAAGTATAATTTTATGGTGTAAATTCAATTGTGCTCAAGATTTAGAGCCCAAAACAAATATTTTCGGTGTAAAATTGAGGAAATTAAACGTTTTTGGCTGTTATCTTAAGTCAAATACAAGTAATTTTTGGAATTAGATCCAAGTACTAAGCGTTCAGAGCTCAAGTTCAATTAAATAATAAAAAATGTATGCAGTGGTGCATAAAACGTAGTTGTCATGCAACAAAACTTTTCTAAGATTATTGAACAAATAAAATTGAATCAAGACGTTCACACGAGAATCAAAACCGCTGAAGGCGAAGGATGAAGTCATGAGAGTAAACAATCATCGTTTATGAAATGTTTCTGTATCTTTACATAGAAGCCTGTATTGCAAAGCTTTTTGAAGCAAATTGGAGAGAACTATTAAAAGACTTTCAAGAATATGATTTTGAACCATTCAAATTGAAAAGTTACTTAACTATTCTTCTGGAATTCATTGATTCATTTTAATAAGAACAAAATAACAAATCTTGGAAGAAAAAACATGCGGAATTATATGAATTCACTGAGTTCTATAAACTGTTTGAGTTCTGTAAATTACTATGATTCTATAAATTCCTTGAATTTCGTGAATTCATGATTGGTATTGTTATGGAGAAAATACTGTTTCAAGGAAGATTCACTTTTTTAAAAGACTGTTCACAATCTTGCAAACATTTAAGGCTTTATTAACATTTGTGACCGAGAAGCGTCAATTTTCAACGAAAATCCATTTTCATAAATTATATAATATGTTTTACTTGCGTGAGGGAAAAAAGTAGTATCCAGGCGCATAACGTGCATCTTGTTTTCTTAATGTTCAAGAAGTTCATCATCATTTTTTAACAATCTTCTTATAGAATTATCCGAAAAAGTTGAGATTCTATAAGAAATATCTTAACCCTTCTTTACTGATTAGTTATAGAAAAAAAACTTGAAAAAAAATTGAATTTTCCATATAAATAACGTTTCTATCATTAGTTCAATTAAAGATAGTTAGGAATTCCATTAGGAATCCAATCATTTTGGAAATGATTTTTTTAACTGGAAATTCCAAATTTCAGATAGAAACTTTTCTTTTCTGGGTAAAAACTTATTTACATTGTTCTAGATTTATCTTTCGTGGCGAAAAATGTATCATTATTTATTTAAACTAGAATTGATATTTTTTGATGACATAATGAATTGGTTGGAAATTGGAATTCTTTGTTGAAAATCCATTTTCTCAGTAAGAATAAATATTTTTTTCGTTGGAACGGCCATGATTCAGATTCGCTGAAGGCTTTGCGTACTTTCTTGAAGGTTTCTACCTACGTTTGTTACATTGCGAAATATGCAAAAACGTGGCAGCATATTTTTAGTTCAAATCGATTACTTCTTACATTGTGTAGTAATAGATAAAAATTATTTCCAAGAACCTAACCTATGTTTATTCGCCTTGACTTGAAGAAGACTAACACTTTCATGGCTTATTATTATGTACATTGTCAAAGAACAAAAATAGGAAATTTCTATGACATCGTGCTTCTATTGTATCGGATTAGAATTTCAATTTTATTGTATAAATTATGTATGCACTCAACTTTAAAATTCATAATTATGCTCTGAATCACTTGGCATGACTGTTTTATAAATCATAGGAATCGTTACTGTACTATTTAATTAAAAAAATAAAATTTCAACTATATGCTCGAAAACTGTAACCTTTTTGTTGAAAATTCTACTTATCTGTTCAAGAATTTACGTTTATACAATGGAATCTGTTTTTCTTTTCCGCTAATAAATTCGAATATTAGATTTAATGCATCTCCATCAATTGCTTAATACTCAATTACTCGACACGACTGTTTTATATATCATCGGAATCTTTATTATACTTTTTAATTTTCAACCAAAGAAAGATGACTTTGAACAAAGTTGTTAGAATCTTAACCAACAACATAAGTTTTCAAGCTAGAAGATTTGCGTCGACAAAAAACTTTATTATTCTCAATAAAAAAATGTATTTTCCTATTAATTTATACACAAGTTGGTATTTTGATATTTCCGTATTAGTAGCTGGGTAGGGATACCAGCAACTTATCCCAACAATTAATGGAATTTTGCCCGTATTAATATATTGGCACATACATTTTTCTCTGGAGTAAAAACAATCTTCCGTATCATTAGCTGGATGAACACGTTCTTTCCCCAGAAAATAGAATTTTCCTTATTATTAATGGGAAGGACAGAATTTCAAGATATTGGTCTCGAAATTTTTCTATAAACAGTTCATAATCGTTGTTTTGGCTATTCATACGGAACTTCTGTGAATAATAGCCTAAATCAGTGTGTAAGCTATCAGTCACGAATTTTCATGAGTAATAGGAACTCCCAGGAATTCTTCGTTCGAAATTCAACTTTTTCGAGAAAAATTCGTCTCATTGGCTTGAAGATGCGCCTGCCGAGTTGTAAATTAATATGCTTTGGTTGAAGATGCAATTATTTTTGTTACAAATTTAACAAATTGGCTAGTTGAGAGGTTTACTAATTTCTCATAATTCATTTTTCTTTTTAGAGCATCATTTTGATTGGAAGTTCATCTCGGATTGAAAATTTGACAGTTATGTTAAAACTTGGTTTTCTTCTTTGTTTTAAATTCACTTCTTCAAATGAAAATTAGACCATGTATTCCATTCTTGGTTAAGCATTTATCGCTTTTGGCTAGGAATTTATATTTTTTAGTTGAAAATTCATTTCTGAAAATCCCACTTTTTGGGTTAAAATATCAACTGTTACATTCCCTGGTAGATGGTTTCTCCCTTTTTATTCAAAAATTGATTTATTTCGTAACAGATTCATTTTTTCTGTGGACGAAAATCTTCTAGCTTGAAAGATTATCTTATTGGAAAAGATCCCACCTACTTTGTTGAAAAGTCGTCTTTTTTTGGTTGAAAATTGAAAAGCATAATAATGATTCTAACAATTTTCAAAACAGTCGCTCCTTGTTATTCAGCCTTTTATGCTTCAATTGAAAATGGATTGAATATATATAATTCATAAAATAAGATTTGCATTCTAATCTGATACAATAGAACCATGATATTTTCAAATTTTCATTCTTGGCCCTTGAAAATGTACATAATGAGAAATAAGAGTGTTAGTTTTCTTCAAGTCAAGGCGAATGAACAGAGATTGCGTTCCTAGTAGTGATTCTACCTATCACTACCCAATGTTAGAAAGAATCGACTTAAACCAATAATATGCCGCCACGTTTCTGTATATTTCACAACATATCAAACATACATGGCGACAGTTAAAAAAAGACGCAACACCTATAGAGGGGAGGGGGAAGCCAGTACAGGATTTGTGCGTAACGCTGCCAAGATAAATTCTTACATGCTCATCATAGAAGATTTAGATTTTTGTAAAATATGACCCCCCTTCCTTCCTGATTTCTTCAAATTTCCACTTTTGAAGACCCATGAACCCGAAAAACACTTTTTTACAAATGTGCCTGTCTGTACCTATATAGGTCTATCTGTATGTACGATGACTTTCAAAAAACTGATCTATTGGATTGGTCTTTGGTACAATCTTTTGGTTTCAGAAACTTGAAGTCAAGTTCATTAGTCAGCTCTTATGAATTACAATCACAAAAGTTAGAGCACTTTTATAATAATCGATACCATTTTTTGCAGGATTTGAAATTTGCAAGTTCGGCTTTCTGTAGTACTTGGTAAATGGAATATACGTTCGTCGGTTTTCATGAGTTTCTCTAATGTCATGAATACCTTGAATTTTATGATTTCCTCGAATCCCCTTGAATTCTTGAATTCTGCGGATCCTTGAATTTTATGAATTTAATTTTTTCATCTTTTATGTCATTCCGACACGTAAAGTTTACCTCTTATATTTTATGAAAAATACTTAAAAAATGTATCTTGACAATATTACGCAAAAAACCTTTATAGACTTTCCCCTCCCCACTAGAAGCGTTACGTCATTTCCAGGAGGCTATCACGATTATTATGATTATAGTTCCTAACTTGTCTCTGCGGAAGAAATGTAAAACTGCGGCGCTGATCGTCTTTCGTCGAATTGTTGATTAGAATAGCAAATAAGGATTGAACGATATCTTCTAATTTTATCAGAATTCATTTTCAGTTAACTGTTTTACTTTCGTTTTACTTAATTTAACTGTTTTA
The DNA here is from genome assembly GCA_011762715.2 of Neuroterus valhalla. NCBI lineage: Eukaryota > Metazoa > Arthropoda > Insecta > Hymenoptera > Cynipidae > Neuroterus > Neuroterus valhalla. Next base: position 804 of record WSXT02225580.1, on the reverse strand, counting down.
CTTTCGAAATTTCCATATCAGGATCAGAGTGGCGATTTTGCGTAAGATTTCGAATATCCGGTCATTTCCCGGTTTTTCTCGGTCAAGTTTCCCAATTTTCCCGGTCACCTAGAAGTAACATATTCATGTTTGTCGCAAAACGCAAAGATTTATTTTAATTCATGAAGTTTATTCTAAACATTCTTTAACACAACAGATCAAGCATTGCAAAATTAATTATTTTGAAGAGAATATTCAAATTTTCCACAGAAGGATATCATTCCTACAAAATTGTAACAATTTAAGTGACAATTGACAAAAATCAATCAACAATAACAAAAAAAGAAACTGATTTCAAACAAGACAGCTGATTTTTCAGCCAAAGCGATGCATTTCCAAACACCATTGCATTATGAATATTCAACTGGAACAGTCGAATTTCAAACCAGGAAGATGAATTTTCAACCATAAAATGATAAAAAATTAACTGTAGCACTTTAATTTTTAACCATGGACGTATATATTCAAACTAGAAGATTAATTTTCAAATGAAAAGATTAATTTTCTACCAAAAAATACAATTTTTCACAAAATAGTTGAATCTCGAACGAAAAAATATCTTTTTTTCAACCAAGAATGTAGCAGTAACTTTTTTAGTTTGAAAACCCGATTCGAAACGGAACAAGAGAGTTTCCAACTGAAATAAAGAATCTTAAACTGAAAGAGTGGAATTTTCAAACAGAAACCGAAATTTGAATACTGGGAAAAATTGATGTTCAACCAAACAAATGAATTTTCAACTACAACTCTGAAATTTTCAATTTG
>WSXT02225569.1:0-12613 GCA_011762715.2 Neuroterus valhalla | reverse complement strand
TGACCCCCCCCCCCCCCCCCCAACTACGGAGTTCTTTCTGCTTGAAGTAAACTTGATAATGTTTTCTGAATCACAAGTTTTATTATTAGCAATTACAGCGTGGCGAAAATTAAACTTCTTTTTATGGTGTACAGTTTAACATAATCTATTAGAGTTTATTTGTTAATAAATAATTCAATAAAGTTTCAATAAAGGCTACGCAGACCTGAATAAAACTGCCCCCCTCCTCCTGTAGATCACCGTCGTATTTCATATAACCCCTTCCCCGTGCCCCCTCCTAAAATCGGCTACGTAGTTTATGGATGGCCCTTTATTAGATCACAAGCAGCGTCAGGCAGGATTAGATCCAGGCAACGTCAAAATGAGCTTGAATATGCAGTAGGAGCAGAACACGCTTTAAAAATATCTCCTAGCATTGCCTTAGAAATCGAAGAAAAACATCCATGAGAAAATATATTTAGAATTTAGATGATGGAATTGGCAGTCAAGTTTGACCCTTGAGACCAGGGACTATGAACGAAGCACAAGAAGACGCAATAGGAGCGGGAATTTGGTTTCATGGAAAACAGCGGAATAAAACATGGTCCCCAACAAGATCAAAAAAAACAACCCATTACAAAAACCTTCCAATTATCGTAAACCCAATTATCATACTGTAATTTCGTATTACAGTATGCCCATTTTACATAAAACTCAAATTAAGTGTATTTCTTGCAATGGAATCGGTCGTACATGAAATCAATGCTCAAAGAAAAATTATAACAAGAACCAAAATTTTTCCCAAGACTGGTCGAATACACGACCACATCAGTTAACATATACGGAACAACAAGAACAAGCTGATTTTTAGTCGACAGTGGATCTTCAATAAAGTTGATAAAAGATGAGGTGGTTCACGTAAAATATCCATTAGAAGTGTGTGGAAAAGAATTTTGTATGGGAAATGATGAACATGAAGTTCAAAATCAAGCAAATTTCGAAATTCAGAATGAAAATCTTACATTCTACATCGTCCCTAATATTTTTCCTTTCCCTGAAGACGGAAATATTGGACTTCCTTTCTTACATTCTAACGATTACAGCTTAACGAAAAAAACGTTAAAATTCGGCGAAAAAGTTAATCTACTCCATAGTGATGAAATTTATATCCCCAGAAGAACAGTAAAACCAGTAGCGGACTAAGCGGGGGGGGGGGGAGGCCCGCCTAGACCCCCCACAAAATGAGAAAAATAAGAAATAATTTCATTATTAATCGAGTATAAACATTACTATGTGTTTAATAAATCAATATCTCAATGAGTATCGTCATTAATTGTTTCCTACCCTTTCGTACTAATAATTTGATTACAAAAGTAGAGTTGAGGGGCCCCTTCACCAGTTGTGCCCCGGGCCTCGAAAGATCTTAGTCCGCATCTGAGTAAAACTAGTACCTTTGTGTGCAATATTTGTGTGTGGTTTAATAAACTATTCAAAAATGAGTCTTGCCACTTCTATGCACTATTCCACAGGTTCTAATCCTCGAATAAAAGTCCTAATCTGTAGAAAAGTTTGGGTCAAAAATTAATATCTGCATATGCTCAGAATTCACAGTAAAATCTCGATCTCAATCATATTTCTTAAAGTTCAATTTGGATAATTTTTGTATGAAAATTTTTGGCCGGGTATAATTTTTCTATGTCCTTGTACGAAGCATACGTCATGAAATAAAGAAGTTGATGAGGATTTACATTTCTTTGTTACGCAAAAGATACTTTATCACCTATACTATTTCGTCTGAATAGATAAAAAAATATATGTGCTCGAAAATTTCTCAAGCTTCTATGTTTAATGAATCAAGCATGTATGTATATTCTGAGTATAAAAATCTGAGTTTCTTTACTCAATCGTAAATAAATTAGGAAACCAGTCGGCTTTCATCAAATTCTTCAAAAATTGTCTTAAGGTCTCAGTTGTTATCTCTTCTCGTACCACGGAACCATGAAGATCATTATTATATTCTGCGCCTGCATGGTTACGTTTAATTTTTCGAGTAAGTGTAACTAGCATGAGATAATATAATTTTATTAATAGAAAGAAATATTATTTATTTAAAAAGGTATAGAAAGTACTGTGGCCCTAGAACTTAAGGCTTCTATCGCACTTTCTAGTCAAAAATGAGATATTGCCATCTTCAGATTTTTCGATATTTTCTTAAAACGTGACATGAATCTCAATGTAGAATTTTACTTCTAGGTGTACAATATGAAATCTGTCATAAAAAATAAGTATTTAGTAAGTTTTTGAAAACAAGATGTTCAGTTAGTGTCACATTTACAGATTTGAATCTTCTAACATATGCGCCGCAACTTTCATGGAATGAAATCTTGAACATCAATTTTGTAGATTTTGATAGCGAATAATTTAAAAATGATTTTCATTCCCTATCTCTCAGGAAAGGCTGTCATTCTCGACCCTCAAGACTCCCAAATATCGATAAAAATTCCAAAACGTATTCAAACCTTCTCACCTGAAATCTTAAACACGAGTTCGGTAGATTTTGATGATAAATGATTGCAAAAAAAGTTTCATCCCCCTAGCTACCGGTACAAGCAGTTGTTCTCAACTTTCTAATTATTTACTGTTTTCCCTGCCAGCTGAGGGGATGAAACTTTTTTCACATTTATCTATCCTCAAACTCAACAAAACTCGTGCTCAAGATTCTGGGTAAGAAGCTTTGAAATCGTTTCAGAATTTTTAATCCATTTTTGAGATTATTGGGGTTGAAAATGACAGCTTTTCCTGGCAGATAAGATGAAACTTTACAACGAAGTTATTGCATGCTGAGAGTAACAGTAAAATCGGTCCTAATATATAGCTCAAGAAAAATTCTTACCGCTTCTGAGAAACGTCCAGTGCCGGGCAAAATATTTTTGGTTGACCAAGTTATATTTAATTTTCTTACTTGAACGTCAGATATTTTTGTGACGTTTAACCCTCAAATGTTGTTTGATAACTAGGGTAAAAATGAAAATGGAATTTTTGTCCCGTTTTAAATAATAATCGAAAATAAATAAATAAATAAATAAATCTTGTTGATTTATTCTTTCATTTAGGGCACGGAAAATGAAAATGTGAAATTCTATATCATTCCTCTTTGAATTTTCCCATTGAATAATATTCAGAGCTTTCAATTTCTTAAATAGAACAATAAAATTGTAACATTAAAGTTCAGTTTTTATGTTGAATTTGAGATATTCGATTCATAATTACTAATTATAAAAGAACAGTCAAGCCTTTATAAATATTAAGTAATAACTTGTTTTCGATTAGAGAATTTCAAATTCAATGGTTTCAAGATGGAATACTCTGGACTGCAACTATGTTCGAATTTTAATAAAAAGCTTGAAGTATGCAATGCATTATCTTGAAGTTATTCCAAAATTGGAAATATTTTGTGAATTGCTCCGACTTTTCTTGCCAAATTAAATATTATGACTTTTTATTTCCTAAAGTACAGTTTGATTTGAACATTTGCATTTTGAAACTCCTTAAACTGAAATTCACCTTTGAAAATCCAAATTTTGAAAGGCAAATTTTCAAACCTAAAGAATCGAAATCGAAGTTAGATAAATTCCTACTCAGAAAAGAATTAAAATCCTAGTTTAGAAATAAATGCACTGCCATTTCGCGTTTTTTTTATCTTAAGTCATTCCCTATTTTTTCCCTGTTTTTCGGACCTGCGGACATCTAGGAAAAAGTATCTTTTTGTTGAATGAAAGAAAATTCAGTTTACAGAGTAATAAATCAGTCTTCATTATCTCACGTGAACTGAAATTCAATTTCCAGTTTGAAAAATATTTGTAATAAAATGAATTCCACTTTCAGTAATTTAAAATGATTTGTAAAAAGCAACGTATCAAAAAACTTATTACTTCATTACTACCGACTCTCCTACTGTCTCAAAGGTTTGCGATATAAAATGAACCACGTTTTTTTGTGTTGAACTCTTATTACTACATTTATTTACAAACGTAGTTAAACATATTGTATAACGAAGCTACATCAATAATAATACCATCCAGATTTTTATAGAAGAACTGTTTTTGAAGTTTTGCTTCTTTTGGGAGGGGATACATATACTCTGAGCGAGGCGACTTAACTGAGAAAAACGGGACACCCCGTCACGAGAAAAATGACAGATGTTTCGACATTGGCAGCTATCTCTTCTTCTCTCTCTCTCTTTCTCCCTCCCTGCCGTTCTGGGGGAAAAACGGGACACCTCGTCACGAGAAGTGAGACAGATTTTTCGACACACGCCTCGACACACGCAGCTATTTCTCCCTCTCTCTCTCTTTCTCCCTCCCTGCCGTTCTGGAGGCCAATTTAGTATATATGCAGTAGACTCTGCGCTTCCCGTTTTCACATGTCTTCCTTCTGACCACTCTTGCTCGGGACGGCGCGGCGCCCACTTGACGCGCCACGTGTGTATATCGAACACGGACTAACACGTTCCGCGCGAGTAAAGGCATTTATAATGAATATTTCTGATAGTGATTCGTCTGAAAGTTTATGTCTGAATATAAAACTTAAAACTGACAAACTTGAATAATTTTACTTCTTTGAAATTTGAATCTCCAATTGGGATCAACTTTATACTTCCTGCTACAACATTTCTTTCACCGGCGTGCATGTATGCATGAAGTGAGAGGGTAGCTGTTTTCTTCCAATCGGTTAATGAAAAAAGTAGAGCGGTCGCGGACATGCGAGAACGGGAAGCGCAGAGTCTACTGCATATATACTACACCGGCCTTCAGAACGGCAGGGAGGGAGAAAGAGAGAGAGAGAGGGGGGGGGGGGGGAAATAGCTGCGTGGGTCGAGGCGGGTGTCGAAAGAGCTGTCTCCCTTCTCGGGACGGGGTGGCCCGGTTTTCCCGGTTAGATCGCCTCGCTCAGAGTATACGTATACCCTCCCAAAAGAAGCAAAGCTTTAATAACAATAAAATTATGATTTTCTTTGAACGCGAAAGAGCAAAGCTTCTGTCGGCGGTTCCGCAACCGCTGTACATTTGTTTGGAGAGGGATTCGAATCTACAGCTTCGCTCAGTAGTTATGACCGTCACACAGTCCTGCAACTGTCTGTCGTATCGCAACTGTTTCCGCGAGAGACACATGTACAGCGCGCCGCCACGTCCGTGTATTTTGAACACATTAGAGTTCTGTCATTTTTGGCGACCGAGACCCTGTTCTCGCAACAGGAATTTATTTTCGCTTCGACTTATTCGTAATAATAATTTTGAACACTTACAGCACTGATTTCCAATATTTATTATCAGTTCTGTAATTATAACTGAACAGTTGTAGATGATTTACAGAAAAGTTAATGCTAATTCACCGAATTTTCCTCATATCCGCCACCCTGTTCCAAATTCTGTAATTCCTCTGGTACATTTTTTTCCGTCTAGATTTGTCTCGAAAATGTTTTTGGTAAAACTATTCCTTCACTTACAGTAAATTTTTGATTGTACACATATTTCATCAATACATATTTTTCTCGCAATATTAGGTGCCATGTTTCAACCATATCATGAAAAGAATGCGAAGCCCCATCCTTTCGAAATTCCTGCAGGGAGCAGCATTTATATAGAAAACATCAGAGAGGACGAATTTCTTACTGGACCTATCGAGCTTCATGAAGTTAAGTCATATAACCGGAAACCACACGCTCTTGTAGAACTTGATGACGGCCGACGGTATTCTGCAGAACTTAGGTCAAACTTCATGATGAACAGTAACATTGTCTCCATTGCCAGTCCAAAATACCGATGTGTTATAAAACGACCAAATAAGGTTGATTTATACGCAATACTTTCAACCATCTATCCAACGCGTAATATGGCAGGAATCGCGCGCGTATATTTGGTGGGCCCTAATCGAAGCTTTATTGTTGGAGGAGAACTATTATAGGTGGAAAGTAATCGTCGAAATTATTGAAAATTTTTCGGCATCCACCAAATTTTAGAATGGAGTATCACCCAATCATGGTTAATCCTATTAATACTCTTCCAATCGTATGGGAAATTCAATAAAAACCTTATCCAATGTTCCTGAATAAAAACATTTATTTCTTGAAGAGTGCTCCTGCATCATTTTATTCAAACCTGCTCTGTTTTATACATTATTACATTTACTCATAGCATAAAAATCTTGCTGTCCTAGCTGTGCGCGCGTCGACTCCCACTTTTCGCTGATAGACCTTTTAAAAAGAAGGAAACATCAATGACTGTATTCATAATTCTGTCCCCTTTTTGGCATATTCGAAAATCATATCCATCCTTGCCTGTCTTTCACAGTTTACTATATTACTGTCTAAGATTTTAAATGAATTTTCATAACGGGAATAAGAAATCGCAAAATCGTATTCCTTTCCAGGTGTGGAATATCAATTCTAAGCCATTCAGAATTGTGCTTGAATGATCCGTTTCGAAACAAATGAAATTTCCGTATAAGTTTCACAGCACTGAAGTGCCACAAGCGTGTCTTTCCGGTCATGCAATCATATTTCCGAAAACAAAATTTGAATCTTCTTATCATGTATGCAACACGAGATAACTCTATTAATCTTTACGGCAAGGGTCCAAAAATTCGATCAAAAATTTGTATCTATCATCACACAATGAAAATGTTAAAGCTAATGATCATCAATCAGCACATTGTTAACAAAATACAGGTGATATCAGGCACACAGGGACAATACAAATAAGAAAGAGATTGGTCAGGGAGAATCAACAGTTTCTGGTGACCCACTGCGCCTATTTAGCGATCTCTCCTGTTTTGATTAAAACCTTACAAAAGTCCCATGAAGTCGAGAAATTCTTAAGAGAGCTTCACGAAATTCCTAGTCTATTTAATGAAGGCAGTGAGGATATCACGCGTTTCATGGGGATGTGCCATAACCTTGTCGGCGTCTTAGAAAACCACAAAGAACTTTTACGTTGCTGGTCCAGATTGTATTAAAAACGTTTGGATAGAAGAAGTTTACTTCTACACAACATCGTGCACGGATCTTTACCTCATATTTGAAGTTAAAGATGCCTTATCTGCAGGGGCTTGTGTAAGAACTCACTGTACTCCTACCAAAGGAAGGCGACGCGTCCAACGTAAAGAATTACAGGCCATGAACTTGTCTAAACACGCTGTAAAATTAGAGAGAAGCTTATTAGACTGTCACAAAAACCTGTTGATCGACAAGAGTGTCTGCAAAGAAGCTGCAAACTATCAACCCAATCTGTCATTGGCCTGGACTGATTACCAGAAAGCTTACGATTCAACTTCCCATAGGTTTTACATATGTCCGTCAAAAAGCTTGGAGGTACTTCCACATACTGTGGGATGCATCGAAAGATCTATCTTCCTTTGGAAAACTAGATTTATTGATCCATCTGGAAAATATCGTGTGACAACAAAAAGCGTCACCTCCATTATTCTTTGTATGGATGAATGCAAGATTCACGTGTCTGAAAAAAGCATCTCCGAAATGCTCTTGGAATCGTGGAGGGGTATGGACGTGAAATCAGTATGGTGCTTGAGAGCCACACTTAGGGTATATCATTAGTAAAGGAGGTTCTCCGGAGCAGATAGAAACATTCTTCTCCGACGGATTTGGTCGTACAGTTTTTCAGCCTTGAACAAGATATATGCGGCAATCATGCCTGCTGTCCTGGTTCTACTCTTTTCGTTCGGAGTAATTCCATGGAAGAAGTACAAGCACAAGGCTCTTGATGTCACTACTTGTAAGGTGATGCATTAGAAGAAAAACTTGAACATTAACTTATTTGTTCCACGATTTTACATCGTACGCCGCGCTGTGAAGGCGGACACGGATTTCTCAATGCCCAATAGCTTCACAAACGTATTATTCTGAGTACTGAATACGTCATCGCAGAAAGTAGAGGTTTTCTTCTGACGATGGCTAGGACTCAAAGAATGACTGGGGAAGGAGCATTCCTTAACAAAGCCGCAGGGCAGGTGGCGGACACACTTGGCCTGAACCTTGACATCAGACGTAAGGACGGTGCATTACTCTATTAAGGTGCCTTACTCCCAAGAGCACAAGTAGGGAAGCGCAGACCAAAAACTTCCTGCAACATATACGGAAACTTTTGCAAGATCGTAAAAAATGAACCCTTGTCACATGAGTCAAAGTTGGCTCCCCTCAAATCATCCGGCCTCAACTAAGACACTAAGAGTTTAATTTTTGCGTGTTGGGATGGTGTAAGCCCCACTTTAGCGTAACGTAGCCATATATAACGCAAAGAGGTCCCAGCCACAGGTGCAGGGCGTGTCATAAGCTTCTCGTACATTCATGGCATATACCATCTTATTGTCCTATTCAGGAAGAAACGACGTACACGTGCAGATGCAATACGGCCCTGTGAGTGCTATACTACAATCTTTGTCACTTTCATGGCGTAAGCCGCCACCCTGCCCTGCCAAATGCTCCAAGGTAGATAGAGTCTATCGCTGAGAATAAGGAGTGCTCAACTCACTGAAACTGCACGTTCTCCATAATAGTTAATTGGTGTTCCAGGTCATTAGGTCTTTGAGAACTTAATGGAAAACGTTACTTCCAGACTTTCATCATGAAACTTTCTGGGACATCTCGCGGATAATATCTCCCCTCTTACAGATTGATTGATTCTGCTCTCGATTCCTAACATGAACAAGTAATACTCGTAAGCAGTTCGCATAACGTGAAAAAATTTACTTTGTCGAAGTCTTAATTAATGGAAAAGTTTGGATCAAAAGTCACTTTCTGTAAATGCTCTGAATTTACAGACAAAATCTTTCTAAACTTTTTCTGCAGCTTGACCCTGCTGGTTTGACTCCGATGCGTTGTGAAAACTCCATTCAATTTCCATTCTTCTCAAGGCTTGGTTCAAATAGTTTTTTGATATGCTGCTTTTCAATTTCGGATCAATATCTGATGCACAGTAAAACTGACTTTTATTCTGTGTTCTTCTCTCTGCTGCATTTTTGGACAAGTGTAATTTTCCAATGCCTATGTACAAAGTTTAAGTCGTAAAATGAAAAATTTGATGGAAATTTACAATTCTTTCCTTTCGCAACAGATAATTTATTACTTTTTTGTTTCTGTCTTAATGAATCACAACATATGTGTGCTCAAATATTTCTCAAGGTTCACTGACTAATAAATCAATGAGATATGTATTTTCTGAATTCGAAAATCTGGCTTCCTCCACTCAATCTTTAATGCATTGAAAACCAGTTACCTTTTACAAAATTCTGCAAACAAACGTTTTGTCGTCTCAATTGTCATCTTTTCTCGCATCTAGAAAATATGATGATCGTTATTCTATTCTGCGTCTGCATGGTTTCGTTTGATTTCTCAAGTAAGTGTATCTCAATATGATGTCATATAATATTAATAATGAAGAGAAATATTATATATTTCAAATATGTATACAACGCCTAAAGCTTAGGATAGCTTTAAGCTACAATAAAATTGGCAGGCAATATAGGTATGGCTAGAAAATATTCCGAACAAAACTGTTTACAGAGCGGATAACAAAAAAATCATGAGGCAGGATAAAAGATGCTGAAGGTAATAAAATGATGCAAAATTGCGCAAAATACGGGGAAAACCTTGAATTATATTTTTTTCCTCATCTTGTCAGCAAGATCAGTTCAGCTGTTCGGGAGGCATTTTGCTACACTGCTTTGCCTTTGAACATAAATGTTTTATATCTATTTGATAACACGTACGCTCCCAGTGTACATAATTACATAACTCTCTATTTTCCTATTAACTATAGGTGCCATGCTCAACTCGCATCGAGGGAGCAATGCGGAGCCCCATCCTCTCGAAATTCCTTCAGGGAGCAGCATTCATATAGAGAAAATTGGAGCTGACCAATTTCTTACTGGACCCCTGGAACGTGATGTACCTCCACAATTTTATCCAGATGCGTACGCCTATGCAGAGCTCGATGATGGACAAGTGTTTACTGCGTATCTTGATTCTCACAGTATTGATAACAATAACGTTTTTTTTTATAACCATGAACATTTCTTATGCTCCATAAAGAGACCAAACATGATTGATTTAAAAGCAACACTCCTGCGCATTCCTTCAGAGAGTCACCTTCAGGGATTCTCGCGCGTTTATTTGGTAGGCCCCGGTCGAAGCTTTGTTGTTGGAGGAGTGTTATATCCTATATCGGATCAACTGCGAAATCATTAGAAAATCTATTATTTTTATATTACACTATTTTATATTACAGAATGGACTTGCATGTTGATGGCGGTAGTGGAGTTTGCTAGTTGACAGGTGGTGGAAAAGTTTTACGAAATCTGTGTTGAAGCTATGAATAGAGGGTGGGATTGGAACAGCAGGCGGTGAGTAAGGGTGCGGAAGGTGAGTTGAGGGTGAAGTAAGTAGTTTTTGAGGTGAAGGGGGGTTGAAATCAGGTGGAATAGGAAAAGTGAGGTTAGATTGACATGAAGAAAGGTAAATCGTTTTGTGAGGAATTAAGTTGGGGAGGGCAGCAAGGAAGTCCATACCAGTGGTAGGGAGAAAGAGTGGTTTGTGCAAAGGCTTGTTAGGGTGGAGTAATAAAGGTAAAGAGGCAAACAGGAAAAAGAAAGGATATTGCAGTAAAGCGGGAACGGCGTACAGAGACATCTGTCGGATGTAGTAGGCAGTTAACGCAGTGGTAGTAGTCTTCCTTACCGGAAAAAGGGGATGGGCAGGATGGAGGAGTAGAGAAGGAAGGGGGAGAAGGAATGGATAGGGGTGTAAGAAGTAGAAGAAGTAGGTGTACGGAAGATGTGAATATTGTTCTTTGTGGATAAGGAATAGCAAATAAGGCATAGAAGATAAGAAATTGGTAGGAATCGCGGAGGCAGAGTTTGACGAAGCGAAGCAGGCGAAATGTAGAAAAATTCGTGCGAGGCGAAGCGAAGAAGGCAAGGCAATGATAGCGAGAGAGCGAGCGGTTATAGAAATAAAGTATGGACGGATGATATTGTAGAAAGTATAGACGGATGTTAGAATTGAGTATTTGATGTAAAAATTTTGTGAAACGTGGTGGTGTAGGCAAGTCAATTTTTTAAGGCCAGTTGGCTGAAGAATAAACGTTTATCTATCTATATTACAGAATAAAAAATTAAACCTATGACACATCATAGTGTTTTTATCCGAATCCATAACGGGAATTCATATTAGGTAATTCCTGAATGATCATACGAAAGCAGAACCTATAAAATGAAAATTTCTACAAAGTTAGAAATACGAGATTCGTAGCGCTCGTTATTGTTTTATCATAGTCATTTTCGGAAGGAGCAAATATTTGGCCTTCATGAGGAAAGTTGAGAAAAAACATTGTTTTTGATTGCACCCTCCAGACGAATATATTTTTTGTCGTTGATATCAAGAAAGCCTTCCGATACATTTTGTCTGATTAGGAAGTGTTTCTTCCAGAATGTTGACCCGATAGGACTAAACTTTGCAGAAGTTCAAATCGATGGGAAAAGTTAAGTTTTCAAGATTAGGTAACTTCTTGAATATTGTCTATTTATTCATTTCTAAATTTGCAAAAGTGAACCATTATGTTCTGATTTTTATTACATTATTAGAAGTTATTGACTTCTGATCAATCACCAGGAATGAATTAAACTGAATTATATTATTTCAGTATATCAAAGATCAATGGATTTTTGAAATATAAAATAAAGTTTTCTGCTTTTGAATCTAACGAAAAACGGCTAAAATCGTATTTTCACTTCTGCAGAAATTTTTATTTCATGAATAGTCATTTTTGATGAATAAATAATTAGCAATTATGCGACGATTCTCGGTTCAAATTCAAAGACTGAGTTATATACTAGGTTTTATTTGTTTTAATAATTTATATATATTTGACGATGAGATGAATGTGTAAGATTGCTTAAATCAGGTTCATAAAACGAAATCTCCCAAACTTCAAATTTGTATTCTTGTTCCATCTTCGAAAAAAACCAGGTGGGTCTAGGTTGGTTTTTCTTATCTTCCGAATTTTAAGCCAAGAATATCACATTTTTCAGCAAATTAACGTAAAAAAAACTTGAATTTTCATGAATTGAAAAATGACCGTTAGGGAAGAAATTATTCACAACAAATTAGCAAATTGGTTTTTATATGGAAAGCACTCTTTCTGAATGCTTGATATCAACTCAGAGCAGATATTTACCGAATTCTTCATAACTTGTGATTATATTTCAAATAATTTCGTGTATTTTGTTGAATAATAGTATTTTGTTATAAAATTAAACTTCTTGATTTGGAAATAATCTGCATAGTTGGTAATTTACCTACTTTACCCAATGTTGAACTCTTTTATTAGAATTGATTTTTCGATTGAGGGTAAAAATAAATTTTCTCAAATTTGGAGGTTACTTTCCCTTCTTCGGTTGATAATATTGATGTTTTTAATTGAACATTTTTTCAGGTCCGTTCCGCTAGCACCTCTACAATGGAATTTCCATATTCCGTTTATATCTGAATTTTGGGCTATTTTTGGGCACCGATGCCGATTTTTGGGCTCTTTTATTTTTCTCAAAAAACCGACATTTGGGT
>WSXT02225558.1:0-16603 GCA_011762715.2 Neuroterus valhalla | reverse complement strand
GATACGACGTAAATTTCTACTATGGTACTGCTAGCCTTACGTAAAGCTGGCAGTACCATGCATTATTTTTAAAAATTTCAGAGCCCTAAATTTTGTTTTTGGGTAATAAATGAGCCCTTAATTCTGGCACAGGGTAGACATTTTTTGCATGACTCTCCCTGTACTTTTCCATGCAATTTAATTAGTATTTTCAATTCCGGGGTTGTATTTCAGTAATAAGGGATGATTTCTGAAAACGAATTTGGGGTGTTTTGGAGAACCCTAAAAGAGCCCTCAATTGAGATGCGCTCAGTTTTCCGTTTTTTGCATATTTATTTTTGAGGTTAGTTTTTTTTTCGTTAAGGGTTGATTTTGGAAAATTGGTTTTTGGGCCATGTAAGAGCCCTAATTGAGCCCTCAATTCCCGTGGAAGAGCAAAGTTGATACGACGTAAATTTCTACTATGGTACTGCTAGCCTTACGTAAATCTGGCAGTACCATGCATTATTTTTAAAAATTGCAGAACCCTAAATTTTGTTTTTGGGTACTAAATGAGCCCTCAATGAGCCCTTAATTCTGGCATAGTGTAGACATTTTTTGGATAAAGTGGTACTGCCAGCTTTGCCCACCTATTAAATATGATCTTAAATTATAAATTTCAAAATAATTACGCACATCAAGATTCATTCTTCCTGATTGGTTTTTTATTATTTCGAAACTTCTTGAGATAATGAAAATTTACAAAGTAAGTATCACTCATTCTTCATATTTCAATTCAAAATTATTGTTAAGTCCGCCAATGTAGGGCAAGTAGAGCGTTCTAATATAGAAGAGGAGAATAAGCTATAATACTAATTATTAAAAGAAAATTAAATCTGACTTAGTTTTCAAGAATGACTGCAGGAAGACAAACATAGCCTCACATTTACTTCAGAAAACGACATTCAAATTTCAGCTATCCCTTATTCCTAAATTAGTTCTAATGGAAATCATAGGTATTTAAATGTGATCTTAAATCATATATTGTGGAATAATTACACGAGATTTATTCTTCCTGATTGTTATTTTATTATATCGAAACGTCTATGAATAATGGAAATTTACAAAGTAAGTACCACCCATTTTTCATATTTCAATTCAAAATTATTGTATGGTCCACCAATGTAGTACAAGTAGAGTTTTTTCGTTTTGATCGCTTCTTCCAATCTTTTAAACGTATCCTCGTAGTTTGCATCCTCGAAGATCTTCATAATTCTGCCTGGTAAGAAGACTGCAAATTGGCTTTCTAGCTCAGCCGCAATTCTTGTAACATATTTCGTGCGAACTTTGCGAATCTTGGAAAATAGAAACTAGAAATTTCACTTTCACCAGATGATTAACTTGACACTGTATGCCCGAAGTTAGACTAGGTATTTCTAGGTGTTTCTAGTGAGATAGATAACGTGGGTTTCACGACCTATATATAAGCAGGGTTCCAACGATGTGCAAACAGTTTATTTACGACAGTGATGTGGTAATTAGGAATGCGAGCGAGCAAAAAGTAAAAAAAGTAGTGAAGTAAACAAAAAAACCTGAACAGTGACTCTAACTTTAAAAGTACAAAGAACTTTAATAGTAAATTTTCATTTACCGACGGCAGTAGCTGCGTCGTAACTTGCGACTTGGGCGGTATCTCGAATGTCAAGCATGAACGGGCGTGGTTAGCGCTCGGGTGGGTGACTGTTTGGGATTCTCGCTTAGTCGTGTTTTCACTACGTTTAACTACTGTCGAGCGGGAGATTTGACGCCGAGGATCGGTGTAGGCACTCGATACTATCGAATGTCTACATCTGAACTCGCCTGTCGATAACCGACTGCGCTCAGGAGTTTTTGTTTTCTGCAGTTTTCCTCTCCTCTGACCATATGTTCAGGCGAATGCAAGCGTTTTAAATTAAAAATCCGGCTGCAGACGATAGGGGTTTCAGAGATTAAAAAGAAATCTCACAGGATTGCGTACGTCAGGCATTGCTTGGAGGCTTATTATGAGAGTTGGGGTTATTGGAGATTTCGGGAAGGGATTTGAGTTGAAGAGTTAAATGTCTGACGATCTCCTGTGTAAGGGGGAATATAATTATGTAAAAACCCGAAAAGGGCATACATGGAGTGACAAATCTAATCTAATCTAGTAAATTTTGATTTTAGTGTGTTATGGACCTAGTGACCCAGATTCATAGATAGGTATAGTGACTCAAATACATAGTGGAAAACTTTAATAGTGTCTTATAGAACCATTGCGATATGTTTCTCGATGAGTGGGCAAAACTATTTACCACAATCGAGAAGGCATTAAACTTGCTATTGCCTCATGTACCTTCAAATTATATTAATAAGTGGCGAAATGAGTGTCTGCTGTGCTTGAAGATTTTCGAAAAGGTGCTGTATAGTAGACCACTTCTAACAGTTAACGAGAAACGAAAATGCGTCAACGTCATCCAACATCTAGCATGTCTTGAAGCACGTTTTGATCTACGGGCAAGAAGCATTACTTGTAGCGGAAGTAAGAAAAACCTTCGGTGAACTCAGAGCTCTGAAAGTCAACGCAGTGCTCATTGCATACTATACGAAGATTGTTAAGGAGAAGACTGAAGATAAAAATTTCAAAACAAAAAATAAAGAGATTGACATTGCACTCGATTGTGAAATTAGAAATTAACGTTAACAAGTTAAACGTCATGAAAGGTAGTTCATATAGTGCACTTATTAAGTGGAGTAAGGATGAATAAGCTTGTATCGACGTGAAGAATGATGATAATGAATGTTTTAAATGGGCCATATTATCAGGAATACACCCAGTCAATAAGACCCAATATAATTCCTATCTTATATCAAGTTATCAAAACTACAAAAATAATCTAGACTTCTCCGGGATCAAGTTTCCTATTGCCTCGAAAGATGTGCCGAAATTCAAAGCAAAAAACACCATCTTGATATATGTTTATGGTCTTATCATGAAGAAGAAGAAGGAGAAATTTGTTGTTCTTCCACTTCATTTACCACGAACCTTCTCCGAGTCGAAGAGGAGTATTTTGATGAAGATAGCAGTGACGAAGAAAACGGTAATGAACAGGAACTAAGGGCGCCATCATTTAACATTCACTACGTATGGATCAAGGATCCATCAAGAGCATTTCCACTCCTTATTCTTTTTGTTGGTGCTTTCAATCATATTGGTTGCCAAATTCAAGCAAGTTATATGTACCAACATACCACACTTACCGCATGTAAGAGAATCCACTGCCGAAACCTCACGGATGTTACACGCTACCATATTGTAAATACAGCCACAAGATTCGATTTTCAAAAGGATAAATAAAGCCTTTTTCTGAAAGAAAGCGACTGAACTATGCATTCTACTTGTTCAATAGAGTTAAATTTATACCACTGACCACTTCAAATACAAGGGTTTCTCTTGAACATCAATCTTACGGAGTTTTCCTTAGTTTTTTGCTGATAATCTTAGGAAACAAAAAAATATATCAGAAAACTAAGGTTGTCGCATGGTAAAGCGTAAAAAACGATTACGAAAATATTTCTGAGATGGTCTTACGTAAACATTCCACATTTTTATCATGATCCACAAGTTTCAAATACTAACCAAGTTGCAGACATATCTTGCATAAAGGGTGATTAGAACCGACGAAGTTTAGAATCGCAGCGAGAATGAAGACGTTTCCCAGAAATTATGTTTTATCGCACAGATACATAGATGATATTTCGTATACCAGTATTATTTTTTAGACATGCTAAGGTGACTCCGTACATAATACGCTTCCAGCTCTAATACATTTTTCTTATGAAAACCCATTACAATATTTTTTCTTCTATTATTCACGGGCCCAATTAATACTATGGGACATTTTGACAATTGCAAATTTCTGGTATCAAGAGAATAACAAGGATAATGGAAAGGTCCTTCCGAGTGGAATAAGCGATTTGTCCCAAATTTCCGTAATTTTATATCTCCGAAGTTTGAGGAAAAAAACATACCACATCAGAAACGTTTTTGGCTCTAAATCTTTTATAATCTTTTAATTTCATCTTAAGACGTCATGCAGTAAAAAGATGAACTACATGAACTAGAGGTCAAATTCTATTGAGACAGAAAAAGCGTATCTAATGGATAGTAGTCTGGAGATTACCTCCCATGGGGTGAGGATAAAATATATCCACAGCCGCAGCACAGCTGCTCAAGACAGTTAGCAATAAGTCAGAACCAAACTTTTGACTGAGGCGTACCTATGGTTGCATACGCAGCAACATAGATTACATCGGAAATTACTCACATAATCACGGCCTACTATGTAGATTCATTCATGGAATATTTGTTTATACTCTCTCCCTGTTACGGGATTGAGAGCCTCGGCATAACCTTCTCTCTATTCCTTTGCGCACCTTACCACGAAGTCAAGGGTGAGGGTGGATCTACAGTTTAAGTTGGGTTCCGAACCACCAAGATCAACAGCTCATTAATACCTAAAGAACTTAGGGATGATGGAAGAAATGCAGACTACTGGTTCGGACCAGTAGTCTGCATTTCTTCCATCATCCCTAAATTCAACTACCCTGGTCAACAAAAACTACATCGCTATAATACCTAAAGAACTTCAAGAACTCTAGAAGTATCGGGCTTACGACTCTACGTGGCCCACCGAAGCTCTTCCAGAGTTCGAGGCGGGAATTGAACCCACAACCAGACAGCGTGGGTCCAAAGCTCGTGCCTTAGCCCCCGCGACCAACTGGCCAATTCGCTTCCGTTTTAGACTCGAGAAGAGCGAGCAGTACATATAATAATATTCAAAATACAGGGCATAATATTACTTGAATCACTTTATTAAATCATGAAAGGATATATAACATTGCAGACATAAATCTTCAATAACATCGGAATAAATATAAGATTTATATAGGATTCATATAATTGTATCTTCAGTGGCAAGGCGAATCAATTATAAACAATATGGATCAAGTAAGGTGTAAACATGGATTCTTGCAAGAGTAAGAATCGGGTACAGAGTTGTTCCCTGTGTAGAGAAAAAGAATGTGGTAATTCATATTTGACTTTTTTTCCATGTAAGTGGTAAGAGAAATAGTCGGAAGAGCGGTAGACATAGTCGTTGAGCGCCCGTCCCTGACAACAGCTGTTGGAGAGACAACTGGAGATTTTCTTCCAGAAGCTGACAAGTAACGCGTATTCGAGCAACAGAACAGCTTCCTCCAAGGGTTCCATCTTATTCAAGAAATATCTTAGCAAACCTCCTTGTTCTGGGCAGTATCGAGTAATATATCTTTAGTAGTAATCCCGTTTCCATTATTTTGAAGATTCAACGTAACTGGATTGCTTAGCCATAGCGTAGCGTACACTAGTGTATGACTTCCTCTAGGTATTGTGTAAAGATTTGCACCCATGTGTCTTTACTTTGAGTAATTCATGATATTGAAATCCGGCTTTTATGGAAGAAACCATGCTGCTCGATTTCTTTCTCTGAACAGATAACATTTTTTGCACAAGGCATGAACCTTGTAATGGTAAAGAAACTTGTGGAGGAACATGCTCATTGTGCGGGATCACGTAATGGGTTTCTCAGGATAGTTCCACTGTCATTAGAGCAATGATATGTGATGAATAACGACTTGATGAGGAGAAAATATCCAAAGATAAAGTAGAGAACAATGCGGAAAATAAAAAATATTATAAAAAATTCTAAGCATGCAACCAAATTATTGAATTAATCTCCAAGATTTTGAAGGTGATTACTTCCATTCATCAAAATTAATATTCTTTCAATAATAGTTACCTATCCTTATTATGTCAGGAAGAGCAATCGCGCTGACTGCAAAAGTTGTAACCAGAAGACAGTACGTAGCCATGGCAAACAACTAAATGTTATTTGTTGCTTTCTCTGCAGTTTTCACTTATATGCTGAAATAACACGAATCTATTAGCATTTGGTCAATGGATAAAGTGATAAACTTATGAGAACAAGATATCCTGTTTTGAATAGATAAATGTATGGAAGGCTGCGTACTGAAGTTTATATGTCCTTTTAGTCCACGAAACTGTGTATGAAAATGAATGTTTAATATGAAACTCCTTCGAAAATTATCTTGTGACAGACTGCAAATTGATACACAAGTGACACGCATAGCTTTTACACCTTTTGCAACAGCTATTATGAAGCAGCACCGAGTACAACAGTAAAATCATAGGCAAGGATAATAAAGAAGAAAAGAGGTATCCAGAGTTCGTGAAAGACCTTGAGACTCATCTTTCTCTCGATTCTAATATGCTCATTGTTAACTCAGTCCACGATCCCGCAGGAATTCCTCAATTTGTACGTTGTTTAAAGATGAGGGTTTTATCAGGCTGAGCCGCGATTGGTTGTCGATTTTTAGGCATCCTTCTGCGTTTGCACAGGGGGGTCCCTCCATGGGGTCGGCGATGAGTATCACTGGGTTGATTAGGGTGACCTGCTGGCATAACGACTTGACTGACCATTGAATAACCTTTTCCCTCTGTTTTCTCGTGAAGTCACTTTCACCGCAATCTTTGGGAAACCATTCGTATATCCTGACTGGCGTGGGGTCAGCTAAGCGTCGCGACTCGGCTGAATCTTTTCAGACTGCAAGCTTTATTTTAACGCACTATCTCATTGAAGTGATTTATATGAACCCCTTCATGATTTTTATTTTGTTGGCTTCATTTTGGTCTTGCTCATATGTTAGCTTATGCTACTTGTTTATTCATATTTTAAGTACACTATTTGTCCTAGGCTAGGGGGCTTCCATAAACAACGTGGCCCAATTTTTGTCATTTTTTGACTCCCTGCTCCCCCCATGTGGTCCACCATGGGTCCACGTTCTTTATTTTCTCTCAGTTGATTCTACATGCTCTTCTGTTTCTTCCATACTTCCAAACTGAAGAGAGGTACAGGGTGTTTACTCATACTCACGAAGTCACGAATTGTTACGAGTTCAATAGATTTGAACTTTAGTGAAGAGACCACTTGAGCTTGTTGACCGCAGTGCTATTAGACACATTAGTGCTGGAGAGACCTACGAATACCTGGATGTGCCTGAGAGCTGCATTCAGGATACAACATCAGTAAAGGAGGTTCTCCAAAGCAGATACAAACACCTGCTCCGACGGATTTGGTCGACTAACATGCTTGCCGTCACAGTTCTACTCCATTCGTGTGGGGTGGTTCCATGGACCAAGAACGAGCTCAAGGCCCTTGACATTACTACGCGCAAGATCATGTATATGAGGAAAAGCTTGCATATCAACTCGTCCGTTCCGGGCTTATGCATCACACGCCGGAAAGGCGGGCGCGGACTTCTCAATCTCGAATGCCTACACAACCAAATCATCCTTCGTACTATTCATATATCATCGCAAACGGTAGAGATTCTCCCCTGGCAATGGTCAGAAATTACGAAATGATTGGGGAAGGAGCGTTCCTTTACATAACCGCGGAGGAGGTAGCTGAAACCCTTGGCCTGGAACTCAACATCAGGAGTGAGGACAGTGCACTACTCCATTAATATGCCCCACTCCTCAAAGCACAAGTAAAGAGAGCGGAGGCGAAAAACTTCCTGAAATAACATGAAGACAAGGTGATGCACGGAAATTTTCACAAAATTGTAGAAGATCAATTCTTGTTGCATGAGTCAACGTTCGCTCCCTAAATCACCTGGACCTAATCCAAGAACCGAGAGTTTCATTGAAGCGTGTCAGGACGGTGTGATTTCCACCTCAGCATTCCGTAGAAGCATATCACGTCAACAGGTTTACAGCGATAGGTGCAGGGCGTGTCTTAAACTCCAAGATTACCTATGGCATATACTATCCACTTGCCCTATTCATGCAAGAACGACGTATTTGTACAGACACAACGCTGCCTCAAGAGTGTTTTACAAACATCTTTGTCGCTCTTATGACGTTTGCCGTCACCCTGCCCCGCTGAACGCTTCAAGGGGGATAGGGTCTATTGTTGAGAACGAGGAGTGCCGAATCTACTGAAACTACGATTTCTCGACGGTAGCCCCTATCCAACAAACAAGACTCGACATCGCGCTCCTTGACAAATGTAACCGAACCATATTCCTTATCGAAATCTCGGCCCCGACTGACTACAACAGCAAAGCCAAGGGAACCGAGAAAAAGGAGAGGTACAAAGATCTCAGAGAACACTTACAGCGACATCATCAAGGATATTCGGTTAAAGTAATTGTTTTCATCATCGGTGCTCTCAGAGGTGCAAAACCTTCACTGGTTAGTAACTTGAAAGCCATACTCGCGTGCCAAAAATATGCCGTGGCACTTGCGGGATGGATGCAAAGAGCAGTCATACTTGGGTCGCTCCTTGTCCTCAAGACGCAAGAGGGTTTCACTGGCCCTTTATTGTGATTTTGTCGCCACGGTCGTGAGAATTGACCATAGGTGTATTTTCGCCCTTAGATTTCCTGGTTTTATCTATCGAAATAGCTTTTCGAGAAATCAAAAATGTACGTTTTTCCTCCAACTATGTAAGGTGCAATAAAATGTAGGGACCAAAATGATTTATTTTAAAAAGATCTAAAAATTTGCATGCAACGACTTTTTTTACAAGATGCACATTGTTTGTTTTAATCGTGAAAAACGTAACCAAAAATGAAAAATTCCCTTTCAGCAAAAACTAGCGAGATCCGAAAAAAATGAAAAGCACCAAAATCATTCACCTTAATAAAATATACAAATTCACTTTTGAGTATTATTCGATAAAACGAATTTTCGCGTTTTAATCACGATAAAACACTTTCAAAAAAAGAAAAATACTATTCTCAAGCCAAACAATAAGAGACAAGAAGAAATATTTAATAGAAAAAATGTTCATCTCAAAAAGGCCTTCAAGTTCTATTTGAACTATTTCCCAACAAGACGTATATTACATTCTCATCATGATGAGGAGCTGTTGGTTTTATGTGAAAATCGACTTTCGCGGAATTTATGAAATCTCCTCGTTTTGAGATCTCCTGATTCCGAGAAAGTAGTTTTTACGTTGGTGCCTGTCTGTCTGCTGTCGTCGTTGTCGTCGTCCTCGTCCATATACTCCATAACTTTTGAAAGACTAATCGGATTGGATTGTCCTTTGGCGTACATTTTGAGGGACCAGGAAGACAGGTCAAGTTCTTTAACCAGCAATTTCGTATCAAAAATAAGAGGAGTGGGAGCATTTTGAAATTTTTTTTCGACTTTTCTTCCAAGACTCAAAAATTATAAGTACGGTTTCTTGTAGTAGGTAAAAAGTGAAACTATTCATCTTCAAGACTTTTTTTGATATTTTTTACAACTCTTTGAGCTTTCTCAAAAAATCGAAAATTCAAATTTTTGTCGCACAAAAAATAATGAAAAATAGAAAGATTCATTTTTTAGTGAAATTATGTAAGGTAAGGGAAAATATGACTGAACTAAAATTGTGCACCAAAAAAAAAATCAACAAATTTACTTAAATTAACTTTTTGACAGGAAAAGTAGTTCTTATTTATCTATAAAAAAGCTTTTGAACAATGGAAAATGTGAACTTTTGGATAATTGACACAAGATACGGAAAATTTAAATAGACGCAAGTTCTTCACCAGGAAAATATCTTTAAATGTGTTGTGAACTTCTCTAACAGAATATGTAGTTTCCATTTCAATCAGGAGAAACAACTATAAAATGAAATGATAAAATTTTGGAAATAATGACTGAGGCTGACACAGAAGATAGATAAAGAAAAGTTGTTTACCCAAAAAAAATTTCTAAATTTGTTATAAATTTTTCCATTGGACTCGTAGTTTTTTTTCAACCGTAAAAAATAAAATTATAAATTGAAAAATTGAATTTCTAGAAAAACTACACAACATGGGAAAAAAGTTAGGCAACAAAATTTCTCTACAGTTTTGGAGAAACTTTGATCGAGTGCGCAGCACGAGACACGCTATGAGAATGTATTCATTACAGCTGGAGAAGCTCTAACAAAAGAGAATTCACACTTATAAAATTAAAGTAGTCGACATTTTGCTTTTGAGTTCCATAAGTTTTTCATACAGCTGTAGGAAGGTACAAAGGTCGAGCGCGTAGCGCCAGGTAAACTCAAAACGGAGCGTGGAGCGCGCGATGAGAATGTGTCCGCCCAGCAGGCAGATTTTTTCTGCTGTAATCGTGACAACTCATTTTATACAATGAAAATTTACTTTTGTAGCCAAACTCTGCGGAATATTAATATCGGTGTAATATTAAATGTTCTTCATAGAAGTAGAATTTTCAACTCTTTCGTCATCTGCTACTAGAACTACACCGTCTGCGTATGCCAGCGAAAACAATTTGCCTGTTCCCATTATAGTCCCCTATTTGCCTTTCCTATCCATCTTTTCTCCTCAGTCTGCCATTGGGACGCTAAACAGGAAAGGGCTTAACGGACGCTCCTGGCTTAGTCCTAGTCCTGTCTGGAATTCCTCTCCTTTATTTTCTCCTATCTTCATTCTTATCCTTGTCTACAAATATCAGTTTTATTCTTTTTTCAAAACCGTCATCTATTCCTCTTTCTTTCATGGCCTCCCGAAGGAAGCTTCTGTTCACGGAATTAAAATCTGCTCTGAGATCCACGAACAGTGTAACAAATTTCCTTCTCTTCCGCCCCAAGTTTCTATTTACTGAATAGAAACTTCAAACTTTTTTTTCAAAAAAATTGTAAAGCCTACCGACATGAGCGTGATACCCCTATACTCCTCTACAACACCTAAATCACGCACAAAACCACCGTAAACACTCAATCCACAACCCTTCCATACGTGCATGCAGTCGCTCGGCCACCACTCTCAGCGTAACTACTCCTAACCCAGTCCACCCAGTTCTTAACCTTCAATAATTTAACCTTTCAAACCCACTCCTATCAAAAACTAAAGTTTCTATTCCTTTCTCACACTCTCCACTCACACTTGCACTTTAACTCTTGTTTTCTTCACTCACCATGTACTCACTGTACTCACTCAATTATTCCCAGTTCACCAGCCAAAAAAAGACAGCCGTTCTCAAATCGCGTGCAACCTCTACCAGCACTGGAAACGTAACTCAAAATGTTTTTAACTACAGTTGAAGTATGTATTTCTAGCAGATGATAACGGCTGTGGCAAATATTCAAATTCTAAAATTCTCTCCTCCAACATAAGATAATGATGCAGAACATGGCGAAACATAAAGTAGTAATCAAGTAACATAATATCTGTTTTACATCTAACCAGAATAAATAAAATTAAAGGTCTTCTGTTCTTTCAAAATTAAAGTAAAATAATGTCTCAATTTGCACCTTGTACGCAATTATTAAACAGATTATAAAAGGGAAAAATACAGATTAAAATAAACAAAATGGTGAGGCTTCACTGCAAAAGCCAAATTTGGACATTCGAAAGGTCTAAGTTGGGCAGCAGTTATTATTCATAGCATACGTTTTCTCAACACTTCCTTTTATCATTGTAGGAACTTCCACTCACTTATCTCTGAATGAGACAACATTCAGATTTGAGCTAAATAGTTATCCAATAAGGTTTTGAACGAATTCGTTTAGGCGGCCTGAAAGATGTCCTTTGGCAGCTTATTCCAATGATCAACTACTCGCAGAGGTAGGAAATTGTACTTACTCTGAGTACGAGAAAATTCCTTGTATAGCTTTAGGTAACGGTCCCTAAGATGTGGATTGGTGTTCCTTGTAAACATAGTCGGCAGCCTAGGGGAGTAATATACATCATGTCAGATTTTAAAGGTCGCAATCAAATCGCCTCTTTCTCAACGACTTTTCAATCAAGCAACTTCATCTTGGCAAGTTTATCTGAGTTTTCCATTTCAAGTCCTTACTTACTGTCAAGCCTCGATCGTCTTTAGAAGTGACGGCCTTGATTTCCGTTTGACACACATAATAATCCTTGCACGGTTTTCCCCTTTTTAAGTAAAGCACTGTGCACTTCTCAGTATTGAGTGTCAACAGCCATTCTTCCGTTCATGTTACAATTCGATCAGATCTTGTTGCATTTCCCTTGACCTTGAGGATTCACCAAAGATTTTGGTGTCGTCAGCGTTCTCCTTGTCCTCTGTTTTTATCCCTTCAAAGATGTCTTCGACGTACATTATAGATAAGATCAATCCTAAGACCGAGCCTTGCGGAACACCACTTGTGACTTCATAAACATTCGAATAGGTTTCACCTACCCCCTTATTCCAAGGGTTCCCAGCATAGCCAATAGCTTTCTGAATGGTACCCGATCAGAAGCCTTTGCGAAATCTATGTAGATTATATCTACTGTATTTCCCGCTTCGATGCCTAAAGTCCACTTATCCACACAATTTAGGAGACGTGTCACCACAAATCTTCCTGGTAAGGTACGGTGACTTCGTCACTGTCTGCTTCAAGTGGCTTCGATCATGTCACAGCTTGACAGCGATATTGAAGATACATACGTTTCGAAACGTGCAGTGTCATATATGTACCATTCAGTTTGAGGTCAACGATCTCGGGCAGAACTGATTTCACCTATTTCTACTTTGTCTCTCTTTTTCATGATATTTGGATACGATTCTTCCCTCCTACTCCCTCTTTCTCTCTTTTCTTTCACTTATAAGACGTGAATGTTACGAGGACATAGGTATGGTATGTTATAGGTAAATGAGTACTTAAAACTTTTTTTTTTCATAGAAAACTAGGTGATCTATGATTTTAACATATTTATATTACATAGGAGAGTGAAAAGCTGTGTGCGTTACTGAAACAGATTATATTTCCGTCAGCTGTAATTCGTTAAAGGATCACTTTTCTTCCTAGCCTTCACGTGTCTCTGCCACTCCACTGAGAGAGAGGTTGTTTGGCCAGCGCCATCATGCTATGGTAGCGACTAGATGTGTGAACAGCTTGGTAGCCGTACTAAGAATGAACATGAGGGGGACAAACGGCAAGCATGGTCAGCGCGCTCTCTTGATACGCCGGTCTCTCAGAGCGCGGGGAGGCTAAATTTTCCGAAGGGCGCTGCTAATACGCTTGCGTCGCTCGCTCGCGGCACAAAGTTGCACGGCCACTGCGCTTTTTTCGAGCTACCTGCCATGTCCGTGTTTTGCGTGTTGACTACATTTGAAGCGCAGTGGCCATACAAGCTCACTCTCAGTGTACCACCAGTACTCCTACTGCTACTACTATTACCTCTCGCTGCATCGTACTGTAGGCTTGCTTATTTCTGTATCTTTTTTTGTGACGTGAGCGGTGTAAGGTCGTGACGCGCACGCTATGAACTAGGATTTTTTATAAACTCTCTAGGAGTGTTCATAGAACGCATAAAGCGTGCGAAGTAACGGCTTCTTGCAGAGGGTTTTTGTTTTCTTTCACGCATAGCATCGTTTACAAGATCGATAATATTGGTACCAGGAATTTTTTTCCTTTCGATCGGAACAGAACGTTGTTCATTCCAATCGATGCGAGATGATGAGAGTGCCGACGAATGTTTCAATTATAACGTGGAATTCTCCTAATATAAGAAAGGTACACTCTCTATTATGTTCGGGATAGTAGAACATCGCCGCATATGGCTGTCTCCTACGGTAGGCTGTAAAACATTATCTTGTTGCAAACGCTCAACATTTTTATGTGATACAAGAACAATTTTTCTGGCGTACTCAAAAATGACATCTGTGAGATTACACGTATCGTTCAATTAATGATAAAAGTACAGTTCCTAAAATAGGTGCTAATAAAAATAGAAGGAAACATCGTCGCTGAACTATTATGCTTTTTTTTACCAACAAGTACCTCTCCGATTTGCCGAATTCCGCAAAATTTTCTTGGGTTTCTTCGAACGTTTCTTTTGCAATGTATTCAAAGGCACGTTTCGTGCTAATATATTGAAGGCACACTAAAAAATAAAACATATGAGATTCGTATCAGAGGCGTCATTTCAGATCCACTACTGAAACTTCTGCTGTACCGACGCTTTTCTTTATCTACTTCTGAGACAGGTATGCATATTGATGAGGGTCAGAGGGAAAATGAACATCACAAAAACGGCAACCTACAGGTGTTAAATGCTTCAAATCTAGAAGCAAATAACCGAGAGGTGGTGCTGTAGCTTCGTAATAAATTTCTTGCAGAAATTTTGGATTTTCAGGGCATACTTGACGAGCCAAGTGTTGAATCTGTGCTCGATTGCGAGGATTTTTATAAATCACAATATAACCAGCATATAATAATATATCACGCTGTCTATGTTCTCGATGAAAAAGAATCTGGGTTATAAAAATCACGCTAAGATTCTTTTGATGACTACCTTTCGTGAAAAGATCGACCACTGAATTTTTCGAAGCCTCTCTCATGAGGTCGTCCATCACTAAGAGTTTAGGTCGGCGATCGTTTCAGTAATCCGTTGATTGAGGCAGACCCTTACAGAATTCTATATCAAGTCCATACTCAGTGTACGAAGGTTGCCATTCAGAATAGTAAAAAATGATTCTATCAGATTTAGTATTACTCATTTTATCAAGATGTTTGAAAAATTTTATTACGAAAAAAGTCTTCCCTCAGCCAGTAGGACCGCAGATCATTGAGGTACACAGATGTTTCCAGCTCGTGGTATACATGCTGAATAATGCACTGATTCCAAAAGATGATATATATATATATATATATATATTTTCTATAGATGGTCTTCATATTATTTAAAACTTTGAGCACATATCCATTATTATAGTGAAGAAAAAAAAGACGACCATTAATTAATAAAACATATAAAACATTGTTATAATTTCGATTTTCTCCTAAATTTTCTCATTGTAGATATTCAATCACCCTCTATATTTCCCAAACCCATAAGAAAGCGTGTCGTATGCACCATTTGGACGTCTCCTGAAATTTAGCGACTTACAAGTATTTGTTTCGCTTTCAGTGATAATATCATGAAATTCAGTACCGCGAATATATTCATAGGACATGAGAATCGGTTCGATAGATTCTTCTATGATAAATGATCTTATCTTAGTGAGATTGATCAATTTCAAAGCAGTAAAATTAGGAGAAACACCTTTATTCCTATCAGTTTAATTTTGGAACTCGTAAGAAGCTCAATTAGTCTTTCTCGTGTCGAAACAATTTCAGGTTATGACATATTTTCCCGTTGTCCGAATTTTCTCCAGAAAGAATTCAAACTAAGTTCAGCTACTTAACAGACGCCTTAACGCCCCCCACGAGACTCGGGAAATGGGGAAGGCATGCGACCTACGATATTTCTATATCCAGTCATAGGGATGCTTCCACGCCCCCCCCCCCTTCCCCGGGACGTTGGAGATGGAAGAACTGTACGACCTACATTATTTTTATAACCAGTTATTGGGACGCCTTCACGCCCCCTACGAGACCTGGTTGATGGGGAAGATGTATGACCTACAAAATTTTTATAACCAGTCATAGAGGCGCCTCCACGCCCTCCACGTTACTTGGGAAATGGAGGAGGTGTATGACTACATTATTTTCATAACATATCATAGGGAGTCCTTCACGTTCCTCACGAGACTTGGGGAAGGTGGAAGGTGTCCTAACTACATTATTTCTAGAACCAGTTACAGGGACGCCTTCATGGCTCCCACGTGACTTGGGAAATGGGGGAGGTGTGTGACCTGCATTATTTCTATAACTAATCATACGGACGCCTCCACGCCCCCCACGATACTTGGGAAATGGGGAAGCTGTATGACCTACATTATTTCTATAATCAGTCATAGGCACGCCTTCACGCTTCCCAGGTGACTTGGGAAAGGGAAAAGGTGTGCGACATACATTATTTTTATCACCAGTCATAGGGACGCAGACACGTCCACGAGACTTGGGAAATAAGGAAGGCGTGCGACCCTCATTATTTCTAAAACTAGTCATAGGGACGCCTTCACGCCCTTCACGTGACTTTGGAAATAGGCAAGGTGTGTGTCCTACATGATTTCTATAACTAGTCATAGTGACGCCTTCACGCCCAACACGTGACTTGGAAAATGGGTAAGGTGTATGTCCTACGTTATTTCTGTAACCAGTCATAGGTTAAATGGTTAATAGGTATTGACTACAATATTTTTACAGCCAGTCATAGGGATGCTCTCACGCCCTCCACTTGACTTGGGAAATGAGTAAGGTGTATGACCTACATTATTTCTATAACGACTCATAGGGGCGCCTTCACGCCCTCACGTGACTTGGGGAATGGGCAAGGTGTGCACACCTACATTATTTCTACAGCCAGTGATAGGGACGCCTTCACGCCCCCCACGTGGCTTTGGAAATGGGCAAGGTGTGTGTCCAGCATTATTTCTATAACCATTCATAGTGACGCCTTCACGCTCGCCACGTGAGTTGGGAAATGTTGAAGGTGTGTAACCTACATTATTTCTAAAACCAAGTCATAAGGACGCATACACGCCCCTCACGGGACTTGGAAAATGGATAAGATGTATGACCTACATTATTTCTATGGCCAGTCATAGTGACGCCTTCACACCCACCACGTGACTTGGGAAATGGTAAAGGTGTGCGACCTACATTATTTCTAT
>WSXT02225547.1:0-16603 GCA_011762715.2 Neuroterus valhalla | reverse complement strand
CAAAAACACGCGTTGACTTGAATAATATCAATTTATTATTGGACGAAACTGGTTAAAATAAGACATTTTTACTTCATTTGTATCAAGGTATTACTTCAAAGAATATAAAAGAGCATAGATGCATAATATGATTTTTATTCGCCTTATATGGAAAAGGAAACCCGCCGGAATTCATTAGACTTGTTACTTAATCATATTGTTGTAGAAATTTTAGGAAGAATTGATTCAAAAGCATCTATACTAAATTAAATTTAGTTGAATCACTCTGTATCGTCCGATTCGATACATTCTTTCGCAGTTTAAAATGCTTTGATGAGGAATTGATATCATTTTAAAACAAGTCAGAAATTGAAATAATTTGATTTTGAACATCAATAAATCGATATAAGGTTCAATCAAGCTTATAATATTCGATAACGAATATAAAAATTCATAAATGACGAATATTATAATTAAAAATTTTGGTTTATATTCATATCAATCAAAATTTCAGTATATAAACTTGTAGAGTATTTTCATTACTCTCTACTTGCTTCCAATAAACCATTTCAGATATGTCCTTTGACCTCTGAATGATCCTTTTTGACTGGTTCTGATGTAACAGTCATACTTACCTTGACTGCTTCAGTTAAAACTTCATGAGAAGAACCGCGGTGGATGTCATTTTAAAAAACATGGGTTGGAAAATGTAGAGCCCGCAGAAGTATCGTCTTTACTGAAGAACTGTAAAGTTTGGACTAGCAGAAATGATTTCCAAATAGCATTTATAACTAAAAGTGCACTTCTGAATGTTAGTGATCACTCTTTCCCTAAACAGCAATTTTCATTGACCAGGGCACCAGGTCCACAGCAGGTCCTCGGGACTGGTGTTGGAGACAATGGTAGCAGGAAATTCGTGAAAATAACTTCAAGTCTGCGTCCCAGAATCAAGATCCAGATGAGTAGCGGCGAGCTTTAACTCATCACTTTCCCTTGAATGGAATCCAAGTACAGGAAAGTGCTGATTCTAATTTTCCAGAGAAAAAAAATCCAATTCGTGGAATTCAATGACACCATTGGCAGGTAATTGAATTCTTTAGAGTTCAAATGAAACCTCATTCGACAGGAGTGACTTATTACGTACTGAAATATTTGGTAATCAGCTATTGTAGTAAATATTGATTACAAACATTCCCATAGGAATGTCAGAAACTCAGCATTTTCGTCATTAGGTAACAGATTGATTAAATGTTTTAATATTAATCGGAAACCAGGATGCTGATTTATGTATCAATTTGATAATAATTGTCAACATTTTAATGTTATTACTTATCTTAGTTACACCAGCAGATTTAACTTAGAATATATTCTTTTTTTTTCAACCAGCCTTTAACATTGGTTGGGAATACATTTTTCTCTATTTTATAAAATTTCGAGTTTGCTCAAGTATGTTCGAAAATTACCGAAATCCATGTAGTCTGTACTATTAATACGTTCAATTTATTTTGATCAAATTATATGTTCAATCCAACTAATAAAAGAGTAATTAGCAACACGGCTAACATTATCTTAAATTTGCCTAATATTCAGACGATTCTTGTTAAAAATGTCTAAGCTAAGGCTCTTGGGCGTACCGAAAATATTCGTTCGACCCTCATCGTATTTTTGTTACCTTGGAGACACCGCTAAAAGTCATTAACCCTTGATTTTAATGCTATTTTTTCAAATGTAAACACTTCAATAATAATCGTTGATTCTTAGAAGCGCCTACATTTGAAGTGTTGAATTTTCAAGATATGATGCTTTTAATTTTTAACCTTCAAATTTAATTTGAAAAATGAATTTGAACTAGGCAATTGCAAGGGCTTCAATATTGCATGATGCAATCGTTGAAATTAAACCATTCTTAATTCTCAAAAAGTGTCAATAGTTGTTCAATTTGTAAAATATGTAGAAGTGTGTAGGATCTTAGAAGCCGATTGTTCAAATTTCGACGTTCCTGAAAGTTTTGGTTTTGTTTGATTCATGATTTCGAATGAAGCAGTGTTGAAATATACTACAGTTCATTAAAAAAAGGAATGATTTAAAACAATCTTGAGATAAGAAGAGCGAATTTATCTTTGAGAAAAGTATAGAAGTCGGGACATTTTACAAAACATAAGAAATTTTACTGATTCATCGACGTGCACAACTTACACAAAGTTAATAAAACTTTCATAAAAGTGACATAAAAGTAAAAATGTGTAGAATGTTCAAGAATATTATTTCCGAAATGTTATTTTCTCCAAAGTAATGTTGAATTTATCATTTATTTGTTTTATATTTTATCCAGTGTTTAAAAACGCGTCTTCTAAATAACTGATGCTAGGTCTGAGATTCGAAAAATATTGTCGAGAAAATTTGATAATTTCGACCTATGCTATCTTTAGAAAATAAATGAAAATAAACTACCAGAGGGTAGATCGAAGTTTTGCCTTAAAGAAAAAATGAGCATTACAAAAAATTATTCTTTGCTACTATTTATAGAACATTGAATGCGAATAATTCCCGTTGCATAGAATGAGCACGAAACATAATAAAATTGCTATATTAACAACCTTTAGAATTATATAGCCTTTAATCAAACAAAAAATAATTGTAATTCGAAATCATTTATGTTAAAATAGGAAAAAATGTAAAAAATATGAACCTGTCCGACCCTCAAATCACCGGGATCACGTCAACAACACTCGATGACTCAAGCTCCAAAAAGTGCGAGAAATTCAATGTAGACGATTCGACGCAAAACGTCAAGGTCTCCAACCACTACAGACTATTTTTCCTCTTTTCTAACTCTCCTTTTTTTCATTAGCTGAAGCGCTAAAGCACCTCTTGAACTTGAGAAAACACCAGTTAACTTTTTTTGGAATCGCAAACACTGTATAAAAACTTAGACGAATTTTACTTGAAATAGAAAATTAACGTTGCGTCACAGACAACGCCACGCCAGCAAAATAGCTAGTAAATATCGCGGGTTTACTCCGTGGAGTGTCCCGTATTTTATCCAACTCAGTAAACTTACAATATGAAAAGGATGCGCCCTCAATGAATAGGTCGTCCACGAATGATGAAGAAAAATTGCAAAACGATGAATACTGA
This sequence comes from Neuroterus valhalla, assembly GCA_011762715.2. Classification (NCBI taxonomy): domain Eukaryota; kingdom Metazoa; phylum Arthropoda; class Insecta; order Hymenoptera; family Cynipidae; genus Neuroterus; species Neuroterus valhalla. The sequence continues at coordinate 13,486 of WSXT02225547.1, read as the reverse complement.
ATTTCTTTGCCCGATGAACGAACGACGCTCACGTTTTCACCAGACAAGTGTCGTGTAATGGCTGCCGTTGTCGTTGCAGTCCTTTCGGAAACGTATGTGAACCCCGTGTTAGTTCCGCTTTTGCAGCGCCATCTTTTAATTGATGATCCGGCGGGTTATTTAAACTTCCATTATATTGACAATGATTTTTTTTTTTTTTTAATTAGGTTCTCTTATTTCAATTTTTTATCCCTTTCTAGGACGTATCAATCTAAAAGTTCACTCACGTGTTAATGCACTTAGACGAGAGAAAAATTATTCCATATTTTTCAGAATAAAGGGAAAGACGACGTGCGCATTCCCGCAAATGTAGAATGATCCATGTAAGTTGAAGAAACTTTTTTTTTAAACTTTCGGACTTCTCTTAGAAGTTTCCAGGACTTTGAATAAATTCGAAAGACAGAATACAAATTATATTCTTATCTACTATGAAGTTTACCTTTGAAAAAGAGTTCAGTTGAATGAGAATTTATTCTAAATTATTGAGAATAAATGATAATTAACTAGTAATAATAGAAACCTAAGTTTTTGCAATGTATTTTTTTGAGGAGTGCAGCACTGTTTCAAACTTTGACTGTTTTACATGCGGGTACCAAGTATGTGTTCGTAAATGGAATGGTAAATCAGGTAAATGGAGTTTTATGAGAGGATGAGTATGTGTGTGCATTATCATGTTTGAGCATCGTCATGTGTGTGAGTGCGGTTGGAAATGACGTTCGTTTGTGTTTAGAAATTAAGAATCAAATTTTACATCAATGTAACGCATTAACTGTGAGTAGCACTGGTTGAAATTAATGAATTGTGCTAGCCGAATTTGTATGTATATCTGAATTTATTTTATGTGAGTAGATAAACACAAGTAATGCAATCTAGGTGTTCCTAACCTAAAAAAAATATGTAGATATAACGGACTTTCGATTACTATTTTACGGTTTACGGGCAAAGTTTTTTAAAGATATAGTCTTTCTTCGAGCGTAAATCATTTTTCAGTTATGGAAGAGAATGGCAGCAAAAGAATGAGAGGCAGAGCTCGAGGAAGAGCCCGGGGTCGAGCTCGCGGGCGAGCAGGAAGGGGTCGTTCCAAAAAAGCGGTCAAGGTAAATTTAGTTTGGAATTTTTTTCAGTTTTTCCATCTAGGGGACCTCTGCATATTTCTGAATTTAGAACTATTCTCTTTCTATGATTCATGATCAATTCTTTATATTTATTATTTTAGTTCATTGTTTTGGTTTTCTTTCAGTTCAACATCTTTTTTCTCATTATCTTCATTTTTGCTTTTAGTTCTTTATAATCTCCACAAAGTTCAAGAAGTAAACATAACTTATAAATTCTAAAGTGAAAATTTGAGTAGGTCTTTCTTAAAAGCTTTCGAATCAATGTAAAGAATGAAATGATAAGGCTTACGAATTTTTCTGACGATATTGTCAACGTGCTATTCAAGTTTTCTAATGCTTGGATTAAAAATCAGCTAATTTGTATGGTTGGATAAAATTTCACTTTTTCTGTCGAATTAATGAAACTCTGAATGAAATAATGTTTTCTAGCAGGTAATAGAAAGTGATGAAGAAGAAACTGTGCAACCTCCGGAGGAGACTCCCATGGAGACAAGCGTTCCAGAGCCAGAAAAACCACAGCATCAGCAGGAACAATCAGATCCACTACATGATCCACAACAAACTCACCAACCAATTTCGGAACAGCAATTCGACTTGGAAGCTGATATTTCTCAATTGGAAGCTCCAACTTTCACTACGATCAACAGAGGTCCTCCAGAACCGATGCTACGATTGCGTTGGGATCATCGAGTCAACCTAATTGGAGAAAAAGTCCTCAATCCGATGATTCACTGTTGCGACAAATGCCTCAAACCCATTCTCATCTACGGCCGCATGGTTCGAACTATTTTCCTGTTTAACATTTGCATTTGAGCATTAATATATATCATCTGCTTCAATTTATGGATCTCTTCTTTTACAGATTCCATGCAAACACGTCTTTTGCCTATCTTGTGCAAAGAGAGAAGACAAAGTATGCCCTCGGTGTCTAGACAAAGTTTCCAGAGTTGAGCAAACAGGCCTAGGAACTGTTTTTATGTGCACTCATGGGGGTACGAGATACGGCAATGCAGGTTGCAGAAGAACGTACCTCAGCCAAAGGGATTTACAAGTAATTTTTTTCTAATTACGTCAAATTAATTCAAACCACACTCTCATGAATGATTCGTCTCTTTATCCTACTGCAAGGCTCGGTCTCACGCCATTATTGACACTATTAGATAACTTTTTTTATTGATATCAATATTTTGTAAAAAAATGCCACTGATGCCCTTGTTTTCTCGTAATTGCCCGCCAATATCTACCATCTCAATCACAGAAGTATTGAAAATAAATCAAGGGCAAAATGTACAAAAACTAATGGCTTCAAGAAGAAATTTTTTGTACTATTAAGCCATAATCCCATGCGGTGTAAACGTAACTCGTAAAGATTCATAATCGGTTGAGTTGGATACACGGAAAGACACAGTATCTTGCCAACATGTCAACACCCCGCGGTATTTTCGAACGGTTACCCATTGAAGTACTTACCGCGCCCTACGCTGCTGAACTTCAGTGATCGGATGGGAACTGGTTTTTCGAGCGTGGCATAGCATAAATGAAAGCATCTACCTTTTTTAACATCGAAAATTTCGGAGTTTTATGTGTATAAAATAGAATTTCACATCCTTTCTAATGATTAGGAATAAAAATAGATCTGAGTTTGGCAGAGAATAGCGTTGAAATTGATCGAAAACAGACAATTAAAATGGTTCATCATTGTAAGAAGTTGGATTTACAACAAAAACAAACTTTTAAAATACTTAAGATTGGATAAATCTTCAAATTAGCAAAGGTATTAATTCAGGAAACTCAATCTCAAAATTCATGTCTCATCTGAAAATTATACACGCGGATCAATCCTACTCAAGAATGATTAAGATATGTGCGCCCGTGAATATTGGAAGCTAAATAATTTTTGATTTTTTTAATTAGGGTCGATAGGGGTAAGTGGGATAACAGAGTTGGAGTGAAAGAGACAATTTGAAATGGAAAACATAAGTAAAGTATTTACTTTTTCGTTATCATTATAATCCTTATAAGTATTCAAAAATGAAATTAATTAATGGAAGTGAAATTAAATTTATCGTGTTTGCAGGAAATTAATTAAAATTATTGTCATAAGCTTTTAGTATTGGCATTCACATGTCACATGGTTATGTATTATCACATGCCAAGAGTTACGTGAATTATAAGTTTGGAAAAAGTTTTGGCCGCAAATTGGAGCTTTCTGAAAAACTTATGAAAAAAATATTAATATTGGTCCGGTAAAACGAAATTTCAAAGATTTCTTTTATTCGTTCAAACATTTCAAATCAGAGTTCAATTAGTTTAATTTTATGCGGTTATTATTGTTTGATAATATTCTTCTCTTCCTCTAAAAGTCTCTAATTTTTCTGGAATAAAACTATCAGCATAAGGTTAAGATTAGATAGAAGAAACCTGGAAAATATCTAGAATTTGAAAATCAGAATTCAGAATTTCATAATGAGGTTTGGAATTTACACCATAAATCTTCCCAGAACTTCAGAATACATCGCGGAGTGTACCCCATATAATATTGAAAAAAATGGGTTCAACGTTTATTTTCATTTTTACGAATATAATTTAAAAGTCCATAGGATTTATTGCGAGAAAGAACAGAATTCAAATTACTACCATATTATTTATTATTTCATATATTTTTCTATACATATAGCGTTTGATCTAATTTTCTTCGTTGAGGAAAACATTCATATCACAAAATGGATTTTTATTTTAGACTTTTACTCTGTATTTATAAAGACATTCTTTTCGAAACTCGATGCAGCATTCTTAATAACATTCTTGTCGATCCAAAGCCAGCGTGATTCATATAAATTGTATGTTCTTTCATTTTTAATTCTAATGCTATTATTTTGCAATAATTTTTTTCAATTGATGTCACTATTGACACTCTGTTTGATCTTTGAGTTGCGTGTGGCCCTGTTTTCTCTCATTTAAAGTTCCCCAAACGAATTTTGAACGTATTTTTTTTTGCCCTAGGCTCACATCAACCATCGCCATATATCAGCTCCACAACAATCTGCTCAGGGAATGCAAGTCGACCAATCCCAATACGTACACTCCAAATCAGAAATGGAATCGCAATTATCAAAAGTCTCGCCAGTGGCTTTACAGAATAATCGCATGAAGTCAGCTCATATGGTTCAACCGATAATGGGAAATGATCCCAGAGTGAATTCTCTCGTGAATCAACAGCCTGTGGAACACAGACAACAACACAGATCTCAGTCGATGATGTCCATGCAAAGTTACTCTCAAAATTCCGCGCCCCCTCCACCCAATAATCCCCCCATGAGGACTAACCTGATTACCGTTCCCATCCAAGACACACCTGTAAACACTCATGAGATTCATTCTCAGCAAAGTCACCATTATTATAACCCTCCTCCTGCTCAAGTGGCCTATGGGAATTACAATGTCCCTCCACCAGTGTCACAGAATCAACAATACTACTCACAGCCTCAACATCCACAAGGCCTCTATGTTCAATCTTCGCAGCAACAGTATGTTTCCACGACACCTACTTCGATAAGACCTTCACCTTCTGGGTACATGCAGGATACTCAGTATGGACCCCCTCAACAACAACCACCTCCTCCTCAACAACAGTGGACGCAGCACCAACAACAGTTTTATAGATAAAAACGAACGCATCCTTTGCGCTTCACAATTAGATTTGCTAGGATCAGTTTTGAAGGCGATTGGAACTGATATAACCATGACGTGGAACTGTGTTTCTTTTAATAGGATAAATCGGCACCGATTCTGTATTTTTGAGATGAGTGGTCTAGAAGTACTCAACTTGCGTCATTGGGCTTGTACAGCAATAAATATGTTTTTTAACTTTGGAAGTTTTCTTCTAGCGGTCCTATACAAATTTGAATCGAAGGCATTTAAATGACAACTAGATAATCAGGCGGTCCAAAAATTGCAGAATTTGAAAAATGCAATGTGCACGCGGATATTCTCGTTACATTCTCATCATAGTGAGAAGGTAGTGGTTTTATTTGAAAATCGACTTTCGCGAATTTAATTATATTAATTATATTAATTATTATATATTATATATTAATTATATTAATTATATTTATTGGACAAAAATTGTTTACCTGAAAAAGATCTAAAAATTTGTTCCCAACCATTTTGTTTATAGGACCCGTAGCTTTTGTTCTATTGATAAAAATAATATTAAAAAATTTTTTAATCCATTTTCTGTCTAAACTGTACGAGATATGAAAGACATGTTCGGAAACCAAATTGTTTGCTTCAAAATATCTACAAATTTGATCCCAACTATTTTTTCATGAGATGCATAGTTTTTTTTTATAATCGTGAAAAACAGCAATGGAGATGAAGAAGTTTAGTAACTAGCGAAACTATTCCAAAAAGATCTACTAATTTTGCTAATTATAAAAACAAAAAGAATGGAAATACGATTATTTCAATGGCAATGGTCATTATGAATTTAATATCATAACAAATATTGAAGTTATCATGGTATAATAATAAATAATGTAAAACAGCTGTTTCTTCCAAAAGATAAAGAATTTTGGGGAAAAATAGTTGAATTTTTAACTAAAAGAGATAAATTGAAGCGGAAAATGTTTTCAACTTTTAATATAATACGGTTGTGTTCTTCCAAAAGATAACGAATTTTGGAAAGAAAAATATTACAATTTTTGAATAAAAGAGATAAATTTTCAACGAAGAAAATTTATTTATTTTTTTTAACAAAAAATCAGAACTTTCAATGAATTAGGTAAATTCTTGGAGTTAAATGCAATACATAGTTGGTAATTAGGTCAGAAGATTTTTGATAAAATTTTGATAAAAAGACAAATTTTTCAGAAAGAGTTGGAACATATACATTTTCAACAAGAAATTCTATTTTATTGCAAGAATCAAGAACTTTCAATAAAATACATGAATTGTTGATACATTGAAGCACAAAAAGTATTAAACTTTTCATGTAAAATTTGTATTTTTTTTTGTTATTACAGTTAAAAGTTTTTCTTGTGGATTCAGATTTTTCTTTAATAGAGCTAAGTATTTTCTTTACAAAATTCAGCTCGTTCGGATTTGGGCATTTACGCTGGAATTTTTAACAGTTTTTTCCCCCCATAAAAGTGGGGACTGATTTATAGTCCATTTTCAAGAGCATCCTATTTCTTCATTCATCAGTGGACAAGGAGACTCGAAAGGATCCTCACGTGTTTATTGTTTTCCTACATACGCGTCTATTTTTCCAATATTTAAGAAAATGCGTGTTTCCAAAATTCTTTTGTGTTAAAGTGTCATTTTCAATACAGAAGAGTCTCTAGTCGGCGGAGCTACAAGATTATACGTAGGATAAGTGACTTATATTATCCGTGAAATTCTATTTATTAAAATTTGTATCTTTCGCGGTTGACCTTGGAAGTTTCCTTGCAAACTCATGCTTCCCTAATACGCTTTATTTTTCCAAATTTTTTACGAAGTATGATCGCCCAATATTTTCTTGTGTAAAATTGGTAATCTCACTGTAGAATGATCGCTACTCGGAAAATCTTCAATGCCGCTAAATTGTTCTGTACAAGATTCGACTAGCTCTTATTTGAGCAGTTTATAAGAATTTCTATCGAATTCCTGCAGTGGACTGGTGACCCACTCAGTGTAGAAATAACCAATAATAATTCGTTTACAATGATAAAACTTGAACGAGGTATATGAGTTGATATAATATACATTTAATGTATTTTATTTAAAGATAATTTAGAAAATTTTACGTTTTGGACATATTTTAATCGAGTGCTAAGCACGAGCCACGCGATGAGAACGTATTTGTTGAAACCGAAGAAGTTTTAACAAAAGATAATTCACAATCATCAAATTATAGTAAACGTTTTGATTTTCAATTTTGAAAGATCTATACACAAATTTAAGAGAGGAATTGGAATTGGAAGACGTTCTTTCGAGAGTGGAAGAAGAAAAATAGTAAACAAAACTTGACTAGAAATTTGGATGCCCGTATCTGTGTACTGATAAGGCCTCGTCTTCGCCTCGGCCTTGTTATCACACGGGTACGAAGAATCCAACTTTCTAGCCTAGTATTCTTGTATACTATTTTTCACCCTTCTGTTTCAAGCTTTTGGAAATACGAGGAAGATATTTTTTCGTTCTCCAAAAAACTCTTGAAGTAGAATAACCAACTTTGGATCTTGGTAAGAACACAAATTTGAATAAAATGCAAATAACATTTGAAAATCTATTGACTTACTTTGATGGTTTTAGTTTTCCAACTCCTGGAGTCTCCAATCGTATAACGTTGTTCATCTGACTCACTTTTTCCACCTTTCTCAAATAATGTGGGTTTGATCACTTGATAATTTTTGGATGATTGAATTTTGTTCCATTAGGTAAATAATACAAAATCGATTTTTCCTTTCCTTTTTGATTAATTTTTCTAATTTTTTTTTCATAAATGTTGATTCTGAAATTGCCGTCAAATATGGGGGATTTTCCAAGCTAATAATTATAAGGTTTCACATTTTTCAAAACTATTATTTAGCAATATTATATTTTCCTTCAGTTTTATTACCACGACTTTTAAAATATATATTTTGTGGATTTGCATAAAACAGGGAATTTTTTTGAAGAACCAATATCCTTGAATCCTTTAAGCATCCTAATTTTTGAAATTCTCTTTTTACAACATTCCCAACAATCTTTTTTTCCTGTATGCAACTGAGATCACGATGTAATGGAATTGTAAAAAAAATATTAGGCTTTACTTCGAGAAACAAACACATTTTCCTATCAAAAAGAAATCATGCTCTGGAACCGTAAGATTTGCTGCAATAAAAAAATTTAATTATTAGGAAAAATTTGAAAAATTTCGGGAATATATGTGTGATTTAAATTTATGGGTTCTATTCTTTCTGTGTGCCTTGTTTACCACATTTTAAGCCAACGCTGGGAATTACCAATAGTTTGATTTATTTATGAATTACAAAGTACAACTTGGAAAAAATGTAAAAAAACTGACGAAATTCTACAATCATATTGGACATTTATGCAATAAATCGTTTTCTTATAGTTGAAATTTTTAGTTCAGCCACACAGCTTACATAATGAAAATAAAATCATGTATCAATCCCGTATGGTAATATAGAAATAAATCTGTTATTCAAGAGAGAAAAGAAATTCATAAAAAATGAATCTTGATTTTTTTTCTGGTCTTCGACCTCCAACGAATTTCATATCACGTAATTGCTTGTTTGAAAATATTGTGTATATAAAAAATGCTGAATTTTGGATTATAAAAACCTGAATAATTTGCAAAAGAATCTGAGAAATTAATATTTGAGAGTTCCGAAACTCTGGAGTTTAAAAATACTTCAAAGACTGAAAATTGCATTCGGAAAAAACTAGAGAGAGCAATTTTCAAGGTGATATATAACGATACCAGAGAATAGGAGAAGTAATTGCTAGATGATCCTAACATATACGGCCTCAAAACTATTTATTCCTGTATTGAATTATAAAATCTTCAACTTGCATATTAAAAAAAAATAATTTCGAAGTCTTGAAGCGAAAAGAGGGAACCGGAAACTCTTATAGGTGAGTATTGAAAGAAGAATTAATGGAAAAGGAAACCGTGTAATAAGTCTGTTTTTTAGTGTTTTTTAAAACTTATGAAACTATTGTTGAGACAAATTGTTCTTTTCCATTAAATTGTGAAACTTGAATCTAAGTTTGAACGTGGATAAATTAATTCTAGGGTTTTGGAAACGAAACAATAATACACAAAATAAAAGCTCAATGAGAGATAGATTTTATTATCATATAGATCGTAACAACCGTAACGTATGTACAAAATTCGTTATATTAACATTTAAATACACGGTACTTATAATGGTTTTATGAATGTTCATGTATGTATGCTAGATATCTTTACCTCAAACTTTTTAACGCTGTCACAAAGTCATAATTTTCACTTCATATTCAATTTAAAAGCCTAATGACAAAAGCGTTGGTTCAATAAGTACGAGATCAAGACAACCGACATTAAACACTCAGATGTTCAAAGAATTATTTTTATACAACACATAAAAATAGCTTTGATCTTCACTTATGATATACGTATGTGGTTCTGTACAAGTGATTCACTGCTTTCTTTCTTTTTCACTACCTTGTTCCCATTACAGTTCACATCACACTTCGCTCTACCTACAACTCATTTGCTTCTTGTATATAAAATATATTGTGATTAGGTTCAACGTATTATATTATGCAATATTGACAGAGATTCACGTGCAAAAAATCAATAGTCTTTAAAAATTTATGTTAAACTAAATCCTATAAGCTACCATTATTTTCAGAAATGAACATTCTGTTTGAAGCTCTTGTTTTATTAGTCTTGAATCCTTACATATTTGCTCCTGGAATAGTGATCACTGATATAATAATCTGAAGATTATTTGCAAATTCCCGTTTAATACAATAAAATTATTTTGAAAATAAGACTCTGAAAATAAATTGATATTTAAATTCTTAAATAATTGAAGCTCGTTGAATCAGATTTATAAGATGACTAAATCATTTTTATGGACTTTAGATTCAGTTTCAATCACGTTTCTCACTAAGGAAGACCACAATATTTTTCTAAACTTAACAATTATATAAAGCAATTCATACAATATAGAAGAACAGAGAGTTAGTTTGTAATCGGCTGACTGTAGACTGAGAGTCAATATCTTATTACTCAATGTATCACTAGCCTCCATGCCTTCAATTGCATGAAGGGGAAATCATTATCAATTCAACTCTTAATGTAAAAATTATGTACACAACCAAAAATTTCATAGCATCGCAAGTTCAACAAATGAGTTGCAAGACGTTAATGATTTCTTATATCTAAAAATAAAATAACTGATCTCAACATGATTATGTGATATTTTTACTATGCTAAGCTGTCCTAAAAGATCAATTACTCCTGTATATACATACATTTTCGCCTTTGAAAAAGATTTCTAGGATTTCTTTTTCTTCGCGCATCACATTTGGTTGTCCTTTTCTCCCAGCTACGTTTTTAGAATGATAGTTTTGTACCCAATGCAGCCACATTCAAGAGTGTTCAAAAAAACTTGAGCCTCTGAATTTCAAAGCTTGAAAAACTGACGCTAAGTTTTGATTATAAACATTCAATCAGAATCTCCTAAAGATAATGAGTCGGTACAAGTATGGCACCATATTCAACAAGTTTTGCAGCGATAATACTTATATTTCTTTGATTAAAAAAAAATTTATGTGGCCTTTGGTCTTTTTTGGATGCGTGTCAAATTTTGCTCGAAATTGAGCACGGAGTCTGAGAATCGATTTATTTAAATCAAAGTTCTGTGAATAATAATAATATATTTTTTTACAAATAAAATACGTACAAGTCTCAAAGTTCAGTCGTCTTATCGAATATTGCCATAATTAACCTGTTTCGGTAGGAACATTTTCTTTAGAAGCTCTTTCGTGCTTCGGTACGTACCTTCTTATTGAAAATGGATCTTTTAGGATGATCACGTACTCGTTGAAGGTTGACTATGAATATTCACACTGATTTGTGGAATTAGTGGCGATGGTAAAGGCTTCAGCGTAACAGGTTCGGGAATCTGTACAGAGACCGCAGGAGGAACAGGAGAATGTTTTTTACTCCTATCTTGTTGCCAGGGCTTCGCATGATCCTTACTCAGCCTTTCACTCAATGCTTTTAAAGCTATTTGTCTAAAATCAGAATGGGAGAGTTCAGAATTATATGCTCTCAAAACATAGAAAATATGGTGATTCTTCACAAAAAGAGGAAGTGAATTCGTTTACACAACATTATTTTAGGTACATTAGGTGATTTGCAAGCAAATAATTTAACTCTCAAGTTAAATAGACAAGTGTTTAACAAAATAGTTGACTTCTAGAATAATAAATTTTTTATCAGATGATCGAATCCTCAAACAAAAAAGCTTAAACTACAATCAAAAACAGTTTCCTGCGAACCAAATAGTTCGATTTTACAGAAAACAATAGAATTTTCAACAAAAAATATGAGTTTTGATATAGAAAGATGATTTTTCTACCAAAAAATATGAGTTTTTAATCTTAGATATAAGAGTAGACTTTCAAACCACTAATAAATAACTTCCAACCTAAAATAGTTCAATTTTCTCATTTGGGTATATTAATTTGGTTGTCAATCAAGCGAAATAAAAGGAAAAGAGAGAGTAGGAGAAAACGGTAAGTTTCTTGAAAACAGAGAGGAAAAAAGCATCAATCTAAGAGAGGAGAAAAAGGGAGAGAAAGTGAAAGAGTATAAAGTCTGTAACTAGATGAATTATATTATTTTTTAACAACTAAACCCTTCCAAGTTTTAGATTGCAACCATTTAACCCAAGATAACCGTCTTTTTTTTTAATCTGTAAGGTTGTAAGACCTTCAATTATACAGTTTAGAAATGATGAAGAATGAACAAAATTCAGAAACCGTTTAGACTTTAATAAAAAAAAATTCGAAAAGACTTGGAAATAGTTCAATATAATAAAATTATTTACCTCCGTCTTTCGCTGTCATGAGGATCAATACCAGGTAAATTTATAACTAAACCTGGTGGCGCATTGGACATGTCGAACCTGCGAACCACTTTTTTACAAAGGCCAATACGAACGAAAAATCCATGAATCGTATTACTAACGACTGCAATAGGTGGTTGTAAAACATTTGGAAAGAAACTGGAAAATATAAAATGCATGAAAGTTTATTAGCGATTTGAAGTTGTTAACTATTTTGATTTACCTAGCAAACGTGAAATTATCGGCCATGTCTCCTCGGGTACCATTATTGTGTCTTTGATAAAATCTCAAATATGTCCAGGAAATTAGTAACCCACTGAGGAACATCGTTGGATGTGTTCCTTCCAACAAACCTAAGAGCCAAACGAATAAGGAGACTATCCAAACCATTAGTGGAATATTTCTGTTTGTGATCTTTCCAATTGGAGTCTTTACTATAATGTGATCTGGCATTATTTGCTTTACTGCGACACTGACTCCTGCAGAGAGAATATTAGTTTAATAATCAATTTTCAAATGAAAGAAGAAATATAAATCTACGGATAATAGTACAAAGTGGATTTCCTTAAATAGAAAAGGATGGAAAATTTATTTAATTGAAAAAAATACAGAGGGTCCAGTAAGAATCAGATTTATTTTCATATTCACACCATGATGAAAAGGTATTGGTTTTATGTGAAATTTTACTTTCACGGATTTAATGAAATCTCCGGTTTTGAGACCCCTTGAGTCAGAAAAAACGATTTTTACCAATTAGATTGTGCTTCGGCAAAATTTTTTAAGGCCTTAAAAGAAAGAACAATTTCGTTAACCAGCTATTTTTGAACAACGGTTTCGGTTTCAACCATGGAAACTTTTCATGGGTAATATTAGACTACACTTTTTTTGAATGGACGTAGTAATCCAGTAAAAACTTCGGTTGTGAATTATTTTTTTTCGCAGCTAATATTTTTGAAGTTTCAATGGTTGAATTAAAAAAGTTCCTATTTTGGCGCATTCATATTTTTGATTATAAAATTATAATCAGTATTAGATTGACTAATTTCATTTAAAACAGTCCATTTATGAACGTTGGAATTTTGAGTATTGGCTTTATAATCAATCAATCAATTTTCTGCAATTTTTGAAAACGAAAGAATACAATTTGAAAAGTTAAAGAAAAATTTTTCTTCTCTGATAGTTTGAAGTAAATGTCTTCAATTTCGGCAGATATCTTCATTTCGAATTATTATTCAATATTAGACATCAATTATTTTGAATTATCTCATTTTAATCATGTTAAATAAAGTTCGAATAATTTTGAATGATCGGAAAAAATCCTATTTAACTTAGCAAATTGATGGAACATATTTTTTCCATAAGTGCTTTCAATTTTTAATTATTCTTACTAGAGAACTTTACCTCCTAATATCGATATTCAAATTTTGTAAATTTATAAATAAGAAATCTAGAACCATGCAAATTTGAAATAGTTCGATTTGGAATATTCAAATTTGACATTGACTTGCAAGCCCTTGGACACTTTCCATATCAAATTTAGATGAGATCCTTTCCAAATTAAAATCGTTAAAGCTTTTCATGTTTTTATATTCTCATCAGAGAAGGTATTAGATTTGTGTAAAATTTGACCCCCCCCCCCCGTTTTTTTCTACATTCCACCTTTTCTGAGCCCCCCAACCCGGAAAACTCTTTTTTCCCGATGTGCCCGTCGGTCCGTAT
>WSXT02225536.1:0-16606 GCA_011762715.2 Neuroterus valhalla | reverse complement strand
AAAAGTCGCGTTCTGTCACAGACCGTTTTTCAATGTTTTTAATTATTTATTGTTAAAAAAATGGTCTTCCGCTCACGAAATCGTTATGAGAATAAAATTAGCTGTATTTAGGAAAAAAAATTAATTTTGGACCATTTTTGGGAGAATTCGCTAAACTCCATAATTACCAAAATTGATTTCTCTAACTGAAAATTTAATTGTTTCATTCTTGAAAATCCACATTTTGTTGGCAAATTAATTTTTGGTATAAAATTATCTATTTTCTCCGAAAATGGATTTTTTTTATGAAATCCATTTTCTTTCCGAGTCAAAATTTCAACTTTTATAGTGCTTAGCATTGAAAATTCCATAGATGCAGTTCTAAACAAAATTAATGACGAGAGTCAACGACCACTTCCAGACTAAATCATAGTTTTATTTCTCCTCAAAAAATTATTCCATAATTTTTTGTAACGTTTCGGAATTGGAACCAATTCCCTCGTCAGACTAAAAAAACATTAAAATACATAGCGACGAATGGATAATGGACATTATAAAAAATATGAACCAAGTAAACACTCAAAAAATCATCTGATTGAAATTGTGTGAGGGCTTGTATGTAATAAAACTGAGGCTAATGTGGATATAAAATGGTTGAAACGAGAAAATCCATTCGTATGTTGTTGATTTAACACTTATACTTTGTTCATAATTAATTACTAAAAATAAAATGTAAAATATAAGTTATTAGAATAGCACTGGAGTGTAACTCCAGCTCCTTTTCTGGTTGCACAAGCACACCCAGACGTTAATTTTTCGAAGGATTTAACACTCTCATCACCTTATTCTTCAAATGATAACATAGTTGTAGTTGAAAATTCATTTGTTTGGGTAAATTCAAAATTTAAGTATTAAAATTTTGGTTGACAATAATTCATCTTCATCACTCATAATTTATTCATAGAAATTTTAGAGTAGAAGTTAAGAGAAAAATGTAACTATTCCATTTTTGGTTGAAAATGATTATCTCCATGGTTCCAAATTCATTTTGGTTGACAAAATTTCTCTTTTACTAAAAACTATTTCGTTAAAACATTGTATTTTTGGGTAGGAAATTAATATTCCTTTTTGACGGTTAAGCTCCTTGTTTGAATATTCGCCTTCATGGTTGAAAATTGAAGTGCTCTAGTAAAATATTAATAATTTTAGTTAAAAATTCATCTTCTTGGTTTACAATTCAAACGGTTCCAGTTGACGATTCATAATTTAATGTTATTTGGCAGTTTATCACTTTGGTAGAAAAATGAACTATTTTGTAAATCCATTTTTTGTTGACGTCGCAGATTGATTTTTCCAAATGCAAGTTTAAGGGGGAAAATAGGTTTAGGAAGCAGTTTTTTTATTAATTAATCACTAAGGTTCAAAATTCAACTTCGGCACATATATAGTTTATATTTGAACCTAATTCCGACACGTACGGGGAGACATCCACGTAAAGCCGATTATAACACCAGAACGAATTGAAATTTTCCATTGAAACTTTAGGAAAATATTCTTCGATAGTTTTACTACCAATTTATGAAATAGAAAAAAATCCGATTTTTTGAAGCGTCTAAACCTAACTGTTCCAACTTTTGTAAAAGAAATGATATTTTTCCGTGGAAAATTTAAGTATTTTTTCAAAATTAAATCATTTTGCAATTCTTAATGTGTTTTTGTTAAACACTTGTTCCTTCAACCATATTAGCGTATTTTCAATTTCTCTTCTTTTTCAAATTTTTTAGGCATGACAATTTTTTTGCACGCCAATAGACTCTATTGTTGAAACTCTTTTTCTTCTATATTTCTAATTCATGTGTGTTTGTAGAAATTTGATTTTTGAAATTCATGAATGTATTTGTTGGATTGAAAATTATTGTTTTGTTTTAAGGCCATGCGATCTTAAGGAAATTATCGATTGCAAATGCAAATGTTTGGTTGGTTTTGAAAATTGAAAAACTCTTTCAAATTCAGGCCTTCTAGCAGGACTATAAATATTCTCACATTTGCATGTGTTTATTATCCGTATCTCAAACTCACTATCAATTTATTTATTTGTCTTGTGATAGAAAAACACTCAAAATTATACTTATTTTTTACAGCTCCAAAATGTATTCGCAACAACCGCCATACAAGCCACCTGTCGGTTCAATCGAGCAGAAGCCACCTGCGGAAGAAGTCACGACTAATGGATACTCTGATGCTCAACGCATCTACAATTCTCGTCATGTGGCTCAAAACTCCATGCAGCCACAAATCATGGCTGTAGATAACTGGCGTTTCAACCATCAAGTGGCCTATGCTTATCAGCAGGGCCTTCCTCAGCAGAGCCTTGCTCAGCAGAGTATTTCCCAGCAGAGCCTTACGCAGCAAGGCATTCCTCGACAGGTCATAATTCCTCAGCAGGGCTTCCCTCAGCAAATTTTCCCTCAGCAAACTGTTGTGCAGCAAAACGTTGTACAGCAAAACGTTGCTTCTCAAAGGCTCGAAGTGGAGGATGAATCCGAAGGGGAGTCGTCAGGTGTGTTCAGGTGTCGTCTCCTGGAAGTTGGACAAACCTATCGGGGGATTATCTCTTTCGTTGAAGATGGACCAAATAAGTTTTCCGTTCAAGTAGAAGCGGTAAAGGACATTTTTATGAACCTAATGAAAAATATCCAGAATCACGATATTGTTCCGTTGAAAGAGCCACCTCTACCTGGATCCGTATGCCTGGCTCGTCTCAAGAGTAACTGCGTCGCCCGAGCAGTCGTGATGTCTACCATGGAAACACGTCTTAAAATCTACTACGTCGATTTTGGGCACGACGATATTGTACCCTACTCGGACATTTTCCAGCTGCCATCTAAATTTGTCAGTCCAAGAGTGCTCGCTGTCCGTTTGTGCTTGGCTGGTCTCAAGGAGATGAACATTACCGAGGAGGTGAAGAAGTACTTCAAAGATGTGATCCAGGGAAAACACGTCGATATCCACATTGCCGAACCGGAGGGGCCATTCCTCATCCAGTATGCCAATATTTTCTACAACGGCAAAAACGCCAAGGAGTACTTGATTGAAAGGTTCCCGGATATTGCTAAAGTTGAATATGGACATTTACCTCCTTTGACTGATGGTACCAAAGAGACTGTGCAAGTTTCTCACGTTGTTTCTTGCTCAAAATTCTTTGTACAGTTGGAGAAGAACACCAAAGATCTTGAAGAGATGATGACACTAATTGGCGAGTATGCTGCTGATGCGCCTCCCATCAGCAAGTTGGCTGTTGGCTCAATCTGCATTGCTCCTTACGAGGTTGACAATCTATGGTATCGAGTGAAGATCCTCGATATCCAGGGAGACAAAGTTAATGTTCTCTACGTGGATTATGGAAACGAGGATACTATTTTCAAGAACCAGCTTCGTGACATTCGTAAGGATTTGGTGGCCAAGATGCCGACCCAAGCTATACACTGCATTTTGAATGGATTCGGAAACAGGGCTTCGAACAAGGAACTGGACACGGAGTTTGAAAATTTGGTGTTGGAAAAAAGGCTTTCCATGTTGGTAAAGAATGCCCAGCCATCGGGCTTGGTCGTGGATCTGTTCGACATCACGACGACGCCTGCAAAGTGTATTCACGCGCAGATCATCAAAATGGCGGTGGACATCGGCTCAAATTCCCTCAACGATAGCAACATCAGCAAAAAGTCTAACGAATCCTACAAGAGTCTAGGACAAAACAAACAAAGGTAAAGAATTTCAAATATCATATATACAGGGCTCTTTCTTGTAATTGGCTCCTGAATCTTTAGTACATTGGAATCGCTTGAAATACAATCACTAAACATTAAAATATTTCTTATTACAAGACCGGGGATTTAATAAACCAGTAGTCTCGTTGAAACTTTACATATTTTATTGAAAAATCGGTTTGGTTCAAAATTGATTTTTCAAGCCGAAAATGACACTATTCCATTTTTGTTTGCAAACTTTCATTTTTATGATTGGAATTTCAACCATTCTGTTGAAAAATGGTATTTTTTGGTTGAAAATTAATTTTTTGTCAAAAATGGAACTGATCTAGTTGAATGTTCATCATTTCAGATAAAAATTCGTCTTTCTGGTTTAAAATTCAACTATTTCAGTTAACAATTTACAATTTCATTTTATTCTTTGTCATTTTGTGCATGAATGTAATAATTTCTTAGACAGTTTTTTTTTGTTCGTTGAAGGATAATTTTTTTTTGTTATCACCTCTGGTTGAAATTGTTACTACTTTTTTAGAAATCAATTAATCTTTTTTGGTGAAAATTCAAGTATTTAGTTGAAGTTGATTTTTTAATTTGGGAATTAAACTATTTATTTGAGAAAAAACTGTCACTATTCCATTTTTGTTCATGTTGTT
Source organism: Neuroterus valhalla (assembly GCA_011762715.2). Taxonomy (NCBI): domain Eukaryota; kingdom Metazoa; phylum Arthropoda; class Insecta; order Hymenoptera; family Cynipidae; genus Neuroterus; species Neuroterus valhalla. The sequence continues at coordinate 12,207 of WSXT02225536.1, read as the reverse complement.
CAGTTAAAGATGTTCAGTTGGAGATTCTTTTTTTTGTATAAAATACTCATGCTTGGTTTAAGATTGGGTTTTTAAACTAAAATGTTAGTGTTCCATTTTTGGTTGAAAATAATTATTTTTTTGACTTTGAAATTCGACTATTCTGTCGAAACATTATATTTTTCTTAGAAAATGATTCTTTTTTTTGGAATTTTGAAATTTATCTGTTCTGGTTAAAGATGTATAATGTTATTTGTAAATTCATCACATTGGTTGGAAAATGACTATTTTGTTGGAAATCTGTTGATTTTTTTTGCAATGTTTCATCTGTTGTGTTAAAGGATGTTTAGAATGAACGTCGTGAATAAGAATAAATGTGTGCGTTCTACGAAAAATATAAATGTTACTCCTGGTTCGGGAAAATTGAAAAACATGACCGGGAAGAAGCGGGAATTTGAAATCGTCCGCTGAATCGCCACCCTGAAATTGGGAATCAAATTGAAATTCCTGATTAGGAAAAATCCTGAATTCCCTGAACAGTTTGGAATTTTCTAATTGAAATCTCATAATATCACGTATCATTATGATGTATAATTTTTATTGCATATTATTACGATTTTTCTTGAATTGGGCTTTTCTATCTGAGCCCTGTGTATATTAGTATATTTGAAACATGATCTTGGATTTAAAATTTTCTACATCACAGGTCAGAACCAACTACCGTGACCCAGCCTAAAAGCCATAAAATCCAATCTAAAGGCGCCAAAACACGGTAAAGTCATGTGGCGAGAATTTGCTTTCTATGTATAGCACACTACTGCTTGCTGTCACATTAACAAGCTTCTATATGTACATTTTTATAAAAAAAAATTTTTTTTCAATAGATTATCTGATCATTTTTTATTTTATTGAATATTTGACCGATGTACACAGTTTTTTTGCGAATAAATTTGTTTTCAATACGTGTGATTTTTCCTAACTTTTAAAAATGAGATCAATGTTCACCACAGTTCCGCTGCATTTTCTTGTTAATTTTAGGCTGAAGCTTACTAATTTCTTATTTCACTGACTTCTTTGAAATGCACACATTTTTAAATTTCACATCAGCATTCCTTGATTGATCTCATATTTAGTTTATACATACCTCTTTATTATTACATACTTACATGTTCCACTGAAACTGTTATTTTTTACTATTTGCGTTTTATATGTCGAGGTGTCTTACAAATTTGATAGCGTATACCATTTTTTCTGCTTTTCTGGTTTCTTGAGTTTTTCTTAGCATTTTTGGGTTCATCCATTAGGCTGCGCATATGCTTCACATGAGTTATTGAAATAAATTAAAACTTGAGAATACAAGATTTAACCGTACGTTGTGAATGATTTTTACAGCGATGAGATGGATGGAAGCAAGACTTATTCTGAACCTGGTACGAATCCGTTCAGAACTGCCAGTAACGATGACAAATCCAATTCCAAATCGTGGAAGGACGATCACAACGAACAGAGACACGACAATCGGTATCAGCGACGAGACGACGGCGATCGATATCCCAGAGATAGCGGAAACAGCCAGTTCAATCGAGACGGAGGAAGCAAACCCTTCAATCGTGAAGGAGGAAACAACTCTTTCAATCGGGGTGGAGGATTTAACAGGGATGGAGGATTCAACAGAGATGGAGGAACCAATCGGGACGGAGGATTCAATCGAAATGGTGGCAACGATCGATTCAACCGGGACGCTGGAAGCAACCGATTCGGCCGCGAAGGAAACGACCGACCCAATTTCCGAGATGAAGGCCGATTCAATAACAGAGATGACAGAAGCGGTGGTGGTAGATTCGGCTCAAACAAGAGGGACCAGGGCTTCAATCCTGATAAATGTGCGTCAAGCGACAATGAATCAACCACCTCATCTAGAGGAAGTGGAAAGCGAGTAGAAGTCGACTTCTCGGGTAGAAAAGACAGTAATACTAGATCCAACTATAACAAATTTGGAAATGACAACGATGGTTTCAAGCCTAGACGAAATGGTACGTTTTATTGTCACTTTTTTCATTGTAAACATTTCTCCTCTTGTGGGCTGCTTTTTCAATTTTATCTCTTGTTACAGGTGACGATAGCGGACACTTCAGGAAACGATCCAGTCGAGATGATGGATTTAGCAAGGTATGTAGATCGTTGTTTATAATTTTTAAGTTGGTAATTATCCTGCTGAAAATTTTTCCGTTATCAACTTTCAATTCTTCCATTTTAGCCCAAAGAAATGACCAACTTTGATGCACAGAGTGACTTATCTGAACCTAAAAAATGGACACTGCCTCCTCCGACCGTCTCGATCGGAGGCAAGAATAATTGCGAGCTCGTCTACTTGACAAATCCGTCAAACTTTTTTATCCATCAAGTTCCACAGAATGCAATTCTGGATGAGTTGATGGAAGGAATTGCGTCTGCATACGAGACTGGAGGAACCATTCTGCAATCATCGCACGTAAGACCGGGTCTTGCCTGTATAGCTCAATTTGCCGACGACGAGAAATGGTATCGAGCCATCATCAAGAACGTCGAGGGTACAAACGCAGTCGTCCTTTTTGTAGACTATGGAAACGTGGAGAAAGTGAGCTTTGACAAATTGAAGGAAATCAAGGAGGAATTTACTTACCTGCCAATTCAAGCCGTCCCCTGCAAATTGTTTGGATCAAAGAAGACTGAGTGGAGTGCTGCAGAGATTTATAAGTTTGGTGAAGTCACCAACGAAAAATTGCTCCAAGCTGAATTCGCCGTACAGGATAAGGGCGTCTATCAAGTTTTACTGCGCGAAATGGAAGATGATTTTGTTAAACTGGATATCATCAATGAAGATTTCTGCCCAGGTGTCGATTTGTTGCAAGAGCAAGAAGCTCTCAAGAACGGAGGTAAAGTATCCAGCTCATGTGTCCAGAAGATTCAGCCAGATTACGCATCGATGGACAGTAAATGGATCGAGGAAAAAATTAGTCCTGGAAGGAAGGAAGCTGTGCTCGTTACCTGGTTTGATAATCCAGACAACTTTTATTGCCAGTCGATAACCAAGCAGCGTGAATTCAGACCAATGATGGAAGAAATCCAGGATGCTTACAGTAAACGACAACCTATCAACAGTCCACTTCAGGTAACGTATTTCAAATATTTCGAGAATTCTTCTTAATTGCTCGAATTACTTTCAATATACTATATTCTGCTCAATTCAATTCTTATGAGGGTATCTCTTTTATAGCCTGGCTGTGCTGTGATAACCGTTTTCCCCGAAGACGGAGCTCTCTATCGAGCGGAAATTGTGGAGGTGACTAGGAACCAAAACTACATTGTTCAGTACGTCGATTTTGGTAATAGCGCCTCAGTGGATCAACGAAATATGTTCCCTGTAGAGAAAAAATACATGACTCTTCCGAAGCAAGCGATTCTATGTTCTTTGAAGGACGTGTTCCCAATCAAAGATAAGAGTTGGTCTGACGTTAACTGCAAGGGAATCGACAAGTACTTCGATGACGACAGTTTGGACTGCACCTACCACGAAGTTAAGGGTGAAAAGTATTTGGTTTCGCTGAGCAAGAATGGCAAGGGCATTGCTGAAACTCTTATTGCGAAGAAACTGGCTCTGTCTGGTGTATCTGATTCTGCCACAACTGTGAATGGTGAGAAAAAAATATTATCAAATTTCTACTGATAAATATAAATTACTGTTTGTTTTTAAAATTTGAGTTATTTGTTGTGCAAATTTAATAAGAAGCCTTTTCGTTACAGAAACTTCGACTGTAGACTCGAGCCCAAGTACTCCAAGATTCGACATAAAACTTTTGCCTGCTCAAACGCTTCGTGTCAAAGTTTCCAACGTGGAGAGCGTTTCCAAGTTCTACGTTCAGTTCTCCACGGTGGAAGATTGCAACCAAGCGGTTTCGTCTTACATGACAAACAATGATCCACAGGTATGTACATTTTTTATTTCTGCAATATTAATATCAAGATCTGATTAATCTTCGAATGTGACGCATGATGTATGGTATTGGTGCAACCTACTGACAAATTAAATAATAATGTCCTGTGATTGGCTTTTTCACCTGCTCGTAATGTTTAACGCATTGGCAAACTAATATTTGATATTCTAAAATGTTCTCATGACTGCAAAATACAAACCTACCAGCGAATCATTTTCACCACTCGTAGGATATCAAGAAATTTTAAGGGATATCGAAATTTGGATATTATGATTTTAAAGAATTACCTGATTGAACTTGAATGGATCGTTGGCTGGTTTAAAATGAAATTTTCTGGTACATACTTAAATTGCATTTAGAAATTTCAAGCTAAAATTCATTTCAAAATCATTCGGAAATATTAAAATTTGTTATATATGTACCATCGAATATAAATGTTTAGTGACGGCTGTTTCCGTCATATTCTCTCAAAGGTTATGAGCGCCAATTTTGCGTTCAAAGTTTGTAAATAGTAGTCTGCCAAATGCCAGGTGATGTCACGATTATCAAGCCGCGAGGTGTGCCATGGCGCAGGTTGTCTAATATTAATGGATCGAGTTTGGAGACGAGCTGTAGTCGTTAACTGCTCTGAAACGACAAGCTATGCTGTGAGACTTATTGATACTGGAGCATACGACAAGGTTTCGCTGGACTGTGTGAGTTTTTTTTTTCTGTGGAGTACCCACGTTGAGATGCTCATGTAGTTCATGCTTTGACCCGAAAACCGCCACAATACCATACACATGCTGTTCAATTATCATCACAATATAAAAGATCTGCATGGACATTTTTAACATGAAACGTCTAGAGAGTTAAGCAGAGCTGATTATTCTCTTTAGGTTTAAAAGTTGGAAAAGATTATTTAACCGCCTCACCTTTTCGTTAAACTAGTGCCACAACTTCATATAAATTGGTACTCCCACTAACTCGTAATCTCTATTATCTTGTTCAAAACTAATAATTCTTGTCTCTATTTCAGATGCTCGCCCTTCCTAGTCAGTTAGCCGTGATGCAGAATCAAGCAATCGAGTGCAGTCTTCACAACGTGCAACCTTCTTCATCTTCTCTTAATGAAAAGTTGAAGAATCTGGTTGAGGACAAAGACGTGATAATTTACGTAGAACAAGTCGACAACAACAGGTAACTTTTTATTATGATTACAATCAAATAGGGTGGATTTTAATCTGTTTGCAACTTTCTTTTATAGACTCATTGTCGAGTTGTACGATCAATCAGGCTGCAAAATCCAACTCACGGATGATGCCACCAAAGCAAAGATTTCTCCCGTCTGCTCGATGCCAATTTTGAGCTCTACTCATAAAGTCGCCGTCTCCTATGCAAGTCACTCGCACAGTCTCTGGCTCCAGATGTTATCCGACGCAGAGAAAGATGATAAACTACACACGGAAATGAGAGAATTTTACTCTCAGGACAGAGAGAACGTCGTACCTGAGCCTGGTGCTATCTGTGCTCTCAAGAACTTGGATGGAAGCTGCTGTCGTGCTAAGATAATCAGGATAACGGACAAAGGAGCTTCCGTACACCTCATAGATTACGGAGTAAATGAAGAGGCTCCTATCGACGGGCTGAAGGTGCTCGACTCCCAGTTCTATGTGCCCCATCAACTCGCTATCAACGTTTCCCTAAATGTGACTCTAGTCGGTACTCTGTCAGAGCAAGGTAGTGTTCTGAAACAACATCTCAAGTCGAAGGTGTTTACGGCGACCTTTTACAATGTACACAAGCAATGGATCGTCGATTTGGTAGAAAATGGAGTCAAATTGAGTGAGACTTTGGCCTCCCTCAATCTGGTTAAGGAGGAAACTCCCATTGAAGTGATCCAAGAAGAAAAGTTCAGTGCTGCAGTTACCCATTGCGATTCTCCCGCGCAATTCTGGTTGCAGAGATCCGAGGATACCCCTATCGCTTTAGAGTTGCAAAACGAATTGCAAAACGCCGTTTCCAGCTATCCTGCAGTGGATGAAGTCTTGGAAGAAGGAACACTCTGTGCTGCTGTATTTGAAGGATTCTGGTACCGTGCTCAAGTTATCGATGCGGGTGATGACATTTCCACTGTTCGATTCATTGACTATGGTAATCCAGATGTTATCACAAATAAAACTGGTCAAATCAAGGAACTCCCGGGAAAACTAAAAATGAGAAGGGCGTACGCAACAAAGTGTAGACTCAACATTGTTCCTGTTGACTCTGAAGGTTGGAGCGAGGAGGCGTGTGTGAGGTTCTCCAACCTGGTGGTAAACGCTGAGAATCTTGAGGCCACCTTGATTGCTCAAGGCGTCACTAGTCGGGTTGATCTCTTCATCGACGGAAGAAGTGTTTGCGACATTCTCGTGGAAGAAGGGTTTGCATCGAAAGTTGAACACGAGGAGGAACTTCTTGAGGAAATCATCGAAAGCGAGCTTGATCCTCGATCTGCTTTCATCAGTCACATCAATTCGCCGAACAATTTCTTTGTCCAAGAGGAAAAATCAGTTCCGGATCTTGAGAAAATTCAGGACCGGTTCCTAGTTGCAGATATGCTTCCGGAAGTCGATGAGGCTGACATTGTGGAGGGTCTCGTGTGCGTCGCCAAGTACACTGACGATAACTGGTACAGAGCTCGCGTCATATCCAAGAGCGAAGCTGGAACTGAACTACTCTTTATCGACTATGGAAACTCTGCTGTGTCTACGGAAATTCGTGCCATTCCAGATGATGTTGTGACCATACCACCTCTCTCGAGAAAATGTTCGTTGCAGTTGCCGAACTATGTCTCCAACTGGCCAAAGAATGCTCTGGAAAACTTTTGTCAACTTGCAGCTGAGGGCGCTACGATTTTTTTGATGGACGTTCTCAAAGAAGGAGAAACTACCATTGTGAAGCTGACACTCGAGGACCAAGATGTTGCAGAGAAGCTAGCACCGCCCAAATTCATTTTTATTAGCCACATCAACTCGCCAAGTGACTTTTGGGTGCAGGAAGTTCAGGATGTTCCCGAAATCGACAAGATCCAGGAGCAGCTTTTGGAAGCTGACAATTTTCCAGCAGCTGAAGTCGAGAAAGGAATGATTTGCGCCGCCAAATTCCCGGATGATGAACTGTGGTACAGAGCAAAAGTTTTATCGCGAGATGAAGATAAAACTGTTGTACTGTTTATTGATTATGGCAACACTTCAGTTTCTAATGAGTTCCGCACTCTGCCAGAGGATTTGTTGAACTTGGCTCCATTTGCGAAGAGATGCAGTTTGCAGCTGCCAACTCATGTTCAAGAGTGGGCTGAAGATGCTTTTGACAAGTTTTACGAACTTGCAGGTGACGGTGTCGTTTCCTTCGCCCTAGGTGTCATCAAGGAGGAGGAGGAGGATACTCTTGTCGTTAAGCTGATTTGTGGCAGTGAGAATATCGCTGAAAAGTTGATACCTGGAGTTGCTAAGGAAGGAGAAACTACAATAGTTTGTACTAAATTTGAAAAAGAAACTGTTCCTTCGACGGAAGCAGTAACGACTCCTGTATACATCAGTCAGCTAACATCACCGAGCGAATTTTGGGTTCAGGAGGAGATTTCCGATGACCTCCAAAACATGGAGCACTCACTTCTTAAGGCTGATGGTTTCTCACAATTGAGCGAAATTGAGGAGGGCTTGTTCTGCGCAGCCAAATTCCCAGATGATGGCCTGTGGTACAGAGCAAGAGTTCTTTCCCAGGATGAGAATGGAACTACTGTCTCTTTTGTCGATTATGGAAATTCATCAGTCGTCACCGATGTGCGAACTCTACCCAAAGATGTTGCAGCCGTGCCTCCATTGGCAAAAAAATGCAGTCTAAGGATACCAGAGAATCTCAATGAGTGGCCAGAAGATGCTTACATCCAATTCTCGCAGTTGTCAGCTGATGGAACCACTTGTTTTGCTATGAATGTTCTGGAGGAGGGACAAACCGCGATTGTCAAATTGTGTCTAGATGGAGCAAATGTTGCTGACAAATTGGCACACCGTGCATCGCAAGCAATCCCTGCCAAAGAAAATATAGTTTCTGAAGCGCCAACTAATGTTCCGGACAAGCATGCTGTTCCTGAGAAGAAAAGTTTCCCAGAAGAACGGGTTGTGGATTCAGAAAGAGTTTCTGCCGAAATTCCTGCGGAGGACGATACAATGTCAAAACCTGAAATCGTTCCTGTAGTTTTTGTAGAGAAATCAGATTCGATTCCTGTGTACATTAGTCAGTTGACGTCGCCGAGCGAATTCTGGGTTCAAGACGAACAAATTTACGAAGAAATGCAAAATATGGAAGACATACTTCTCAAGGCTGATGGTTTTTCACAATTGAGCGTAATAGAGGAGGGCTTGTTATGCGCAGCCAAATTCCCAGATGATGGCCTGTGGTACAGAGCAAGAGTTCTATCCCATGATGAGAGAGGAACTACCGTCTCTTTTGTCGATTATGGAAATTCATCAGTCGTCACCGATGTGCGAACTCTACCCAAAGATGTTGCAGCCGTGCCTCCACTGGCAAAAAAATGCAGTCTAAGGTTACCAGAGAATCTCAAAGAGTGGCCAGAAGATGCTCACATCCAATTCTTGCAGTTGTCAGCTGATGGAACCACTTGTTTTGCAATGGTCGTCCTCGAAGACACAGAAACTGCGTTCGTCAGTTTGTATCTAGACGGAGAGAGCGTTTCTGAAAAATTGTCATCTTTGCAAACAATCTCCGCGGAAGATGTTGTTTCCAAGAATTCAACCGATGTTTCAGAAAAAGAAGTTGCAGAATCTGAAAAAGCAATTGATGTTCCAGAAGAAAAATGCACAGTTACTGAAAAAAAGACTGATGATCCAGAAGAAGGTATTGTTCCTGAAAAGGAGACTGATGTTCCTAAAAAGGAGACTGATGTTCCTGAAGAGCAGACTGATGTTCCTGAAGAGCAGACTGATGTTCCTGAAGAGCAGACTGATGTTCCTGAAGAGCAGACTGTTGTTCCTGAAGAGCAGACTGTTGTTTCTGAAAAGCAGACTGAAGTTCCCGAAAAGCAGACTGATGTTCCTGTAAAGCAGGCCGATGTTTCTGAAAAGAAGACTCATTTTCCAGAAGAGGTTATTGCGGAAATTGTTCCAGAAGAACCTACTATTCCTGAAAAAGTTGCTCTTGAAATTAGAGACGTTGAATCAGCAGAAGGAGATACCAGCCCAAAACTAAATTCCGTTACTGTATACATCAGTAATCTGGATTCGCCCAAGGAATTTTGGATCCAAGAAGAAGAATCTACTTCTAAACTTCACGAAATAGAAGAATTGCTTTCAAATATTCAAGAATTTCAACCAGTCGAAGAAGTAAAGGAAGGATTGTTATGTGCAGCTCAATTTCCAACCGATTCCCTCTGGTACAGAGCGAAGGTTGTTTCCTACAACGATAAAGAAACAGTGGTCTGCTTTATTGATTATGGGAATAAATCTTCGGTTACGGAACTCGGGCTTTTACCCAAAGAGCTTGAATCAATTTCGCCTTTGGCAAAAAAGTGCTCATTGAAGTTGCCACAGAATATCCCGGAGTGGCCAGAAGAAGCTCGCATTGAATTTTCAAAGTTATCTGCTGACGGCAATACGCCTTTCATGATGAATATCCTGGAGGATGGAGAACCTGCTGCCGTCGACTTGCGGCTTGAAGATGAAAGTGTAGCTGAAAAATTAGTAGCTTCTATACCAAACAAAGTCGCTGAAGAAGAAACTGCTGTGATAGAATGCGAAGAGGAGAAATCCGAAAGTAGAGTTGTAGATGATGCCAAGAATGATGTTTCGCCGAGTGAATTTTTGGGTCAAGTTGGAATCGATGCAATGGATGTACGAGCCGAACTTAGTCATGCTGAAGAGTGGCCTCTACTAGATAATGTTGAGGAAGGTTAGTACAAAATAATTCCAAGTTTTCCCATTTTCATTTTTTAAATGATCATTCAATGATGATTTTTTTCGATCTTGACAATCGAAATCTAGATCCATGTTGACCCACCGACTTATTTAATTGTTCTTTTCCAGGTATTCTTTGTGCTGCCAGAGTGAACGGAGAGTGGGAACGTGCTTCTGTAGAATCCATCTTGAACAACGGAAACGTCCAGGCCTTACTCATTGACCAAGGCTACACGGCGACCTGCACTGAATTTCGCCAGCTGCCTTCAGATTTCGCCTCAGTACCTCCCCAATCAAGAAAAGACTCAATCAAGACCGCTGAAGAAGAGGTTCTGGAATCTGCGGATAGTTCTTTCCACTCCGCAGAAGAAAATGATGCCGAAAAAATGTCTGATTCGCAGCTATTGCACGATGTGGATTATGTGGCTTGTTCCAGTAAAGAAAAGGGATCTGTCGCCTGCCTGGAATCAACTCTCTCAAATGGACAACTCATAACCGAGAAAGCAGATGAAGCAATGGAGAAATTGACTTGCGAGCCCGAGGAAAATGTCACATCTCTAGATAATCGAGTGCCGAGGATACCGGCTGTTGAGAAAATAGTTCCAGGTAGCATATCTCGAGGACTCTCTGAGACAGAAATGATACTCGAGAGCATCGAGAGTTGCAGGTCGATCGCACAAGAAGACAAAATAGTTCCCGGAAGCATCTCGAGAGGTGATGATCTACCCGATAGTGAATCTGAATCATCTACTAAATCAGAACCAATAGCAAAATCTTGCTGCATTGCCCAAACGCCACAACCGACTTCTCCAAAGATTTCGCATGACGATAAGATTGTAACGGGTGCTTTTACAAGTGGGGAACCACCAGTTGAAACGACACCAAAGACGCCTCACTCTGATAAAATTGTAGCAGGTGTTGTAAGTCTCCAAGAGAATTTCCTAGAAGCTAAAGACGAAGTTTTAGAGGTTCATGTGGAGGTACAACATTCCTAAATAGTTATTCTACATCTGCGAAATAATGAGTTCCAACTTGATTAAACCAGGTGTAGTCTCGTTTCATATTTATTTCATAAATCGAGAATTTTATATTTTTATTTTCATCTAGGGACAGACATTGCATTCCTAAGATTGACAATGTTTCCCATTATTAACGATTCATTTACAGGCCGCTCACAACCGAAGCTTTTATGTATTTTTTTTTCAACTTCAACAATATGCCATATCAGTCTCTTGAATATTAAGCACATGTTAATAGATGCCTGGTGCATTTTGTATTATTTATTGAACAGTATAGAGTAACGTTATGAACCTTAGAAGAAACTTAAGGTCTAGGGTTACTTGTGGATGAAAATGAGAAACAAAGACTCCAATGACTGCTTTGTACTTTACTTTGGTGTATTGTGCACAAGAAGATTCTTTGATTGTTATTAGTATAGAGATATTCTATTAATCTATCGCATTAACGGTTGTTGCTGAACTTCGGCGAAATTTTTTTCCTATAATTTTCAGTTTATTTTAATGAGTAAATTTCGGTCGTGAGGATGAACCTCGAAAAGTGATTTCGTATGTTAGATAAGTGTAGATAAAGTTTGGGCTGCATTCTGTTGCTCAAAGCGTGTAATTAAAAACGTATTCGAAGAATTGTTTATAAAATATGAAGAGAAAAGCTATATTTTTAAATCGGAGGAGAAACTTTGTTTATAAGTGCCATAATTGCACTCGAATTTTTGAGCGTGTAGGGACGTGCGAGAAGTCCCTTGCAAAACTTGAAACTCGCTTTGACTTTGTACGTGTAGATTCTTTGTAAGCTGTTGAAAGAGATAATTTTTTCTAATAAACTTTGTAATACATATAATGACTAATTCATTTTGAAACCTATTTATTTTATTGAAGGAACGGAGAATTCTATTATTTAGTAATGAAGCGGATGACTTCATTTGGCCTCGATTCAGAATTTTTGAAGCTGTTGGAATTTTTGGGAATATATTTAAACCTCCAAATAATACAATTTTTTTGAAATACACAAAGTATTTGAGAATCCTTTGGAACATACTTGAATCCTTTGAAAATCTCTGAAGCTTTTTAAACCCGTGAAATATTTTCATTGGAATTCCTTCAATTCCAATGAATTCTTTCCATTGGAATTCCTTCAATTCCAATGTCTTTCAAACTCAGAAATATTTCAAATCTTTGAATCCTTCCAAACTCGATTGTTGCGATCCTGTGAGATAAATTAAATCTGATGTTCCTGGAAATTTTTGAAATACCCTAAAATATTTCAGATTGTCCTTTGAAATAATGTGAAATCCCTTTGAATTT
>WSXT02225514.1:0-16606 GCA_011762715.2 Neuroterus valhalla | reverse complement strand
CAGAGGGGCTGGAACCGAACGAGTTACGCTTACCCCGCAAGGGATTTGGCTTAATGGTATAATAATAATAATAATATGAGCACTCTTCTCTGGTGCAGCATTCCCGCGCTCCGCACATATGGTCCTCTTCTTGACGTTGTTGATTTCTGACGCCTTTGCATGGTTGGATATACAAATCACCTTACTGCTGAACTGATTTGCAAATTGAAGCGTGTAAAATGTGTAGAGTTTGTAAAACGTGATCCTCACGGAATCATCTTTCGGTAAGTATAGATTTTTCTTAATGTATGACTGCTAGATTCAAGGTAAATGAAAACTAACCTCTAAATAGAAAAACTACAAATTTCAAACAGAATTTCTCAACGTGAAATTGTTCCGTTTACAGATTACTTAGATCCTCCTTAAATACGGATGTGAGGAGATAATTCAAACAGTGGCAATTCGACGACTTCACAATAAAAAGATTTTGAGGTACGCTTCACAATTAGTAATAGAAAATTCTGAGCTTCCTTATAGAAACCAGAAAAATGCACTTTCTGGTATTGGATAAGAAGGCTTGCAATGAAGGGTTTTAATCATTCCGAATCCCTAAGAATATCTTTCCATCCTTTTTTCCTATTTCTCGTTATGCAACACAAATAAAAAGTTTCCTATCCCTATCAAAGCCGATCAAAGTTGTCATACGTAACCTCAAATAAATTGAAACTCTGATTCCCGATAAATGCATCAGAACCGAAAAGCATGGAAATTGCAACATATAGTATAACTGCTCACAGTTATACATCTCTTTTTCCTTAGGTAAAATGCTATGTTTTCGGAAGCTTTCTACACCATTCTTATTCGAAAAGCCGTATAAATGAGAGTAACAAAATTTGCTAAATTATTAGGGATTAAAATCGTTGTATTTCATGGTTGCTTTGTGTTATCAAATAGTATTCGGAAAAATATTATTACCGCTAGGTACAGAGAGGTATATTTTGAGAGGAAACCTCTAATGCTATGGATATTTAGAAAGTGAGGACAAAAAATATGATCCAAGAGAATGCATACAAAACGTGTGCAATTAACAAGCATCAGGAATCGCGAAGAGGAAAAGAAATTTGAATAATTTTCTAACCAACTGTACTCTATTCCTCATAGTTCCTATGCAGAACATTTTTGTCAAACTTGTTATATCTCATAAATAAGTATATATTTCAATTTGATTTGATTTCCTCTGACGCTGTACAGAAGATGTTCTTCTACCTTCCGCTGCAATATAAGTTTATAAATTTGAAGGAAAAATTATTTAAAGTGGAAGCATTAGGCGTTATTAGGAATAGAATTATTTTCACTTTTTGGATGAAATCTGAACTTCTTTAGTTGTACAACTTTTTCATTATTTACACTTATGTGTTTTCATATACCCAAAGCGATTTCCAAAGTTTTATTTCTATTCTATTATATCCTAGGTGATGAAATCGGTGAATGCTGCGACTTTATTGATTGCTGTGAGAAAAAGGAATTTTCATCCGACTTGGATATTGCATATGGTGATGAATTCCTAATATGACTCTCCATGTATTGTCGCATATTATTTTCTTTTACCTTTTTGTATCGAGTCAAAAATGAGTATTAATAATTTATTTCTGTGTTCAGATTCATGGATCATACAGTGTATGCCATTATTCTTCAATGCAGACGTTTCTCCTGCACGTTTTTGTAAGTAAACAGACTCGACAAATCTTTTTGAAAGTAAATATCCGAATAACATATCTGCATTCTGATATTCGTCTCTGAATTGATGAAATATCTTCTTATCAACAGAATGGAAGACACGTTGAATAGGAGCTTCAGTGACGAAAGACATTGTTTGGAACCACGGAGACACTCTACCACAATAAATTACAATGGTTAGGAATAATTCGACGCCTTCTAGCAATAGAGTAATATCTCAGCGGACAGAGCAATAAAGTCCTATCTCAATGACAATTCAAAACGATTCTTTCTTCACGGCCAATCCAAGAAAGTACTATCTCGGCGGCCAGAGCAAGAAAGTACTATCTCGGCGCCCAGTGCAATAAAGTACTATCTCGCCCGTCAAACTTATAATTTCAAGTTATACTCGTGGAATTTTTTTTCGAATAGTTTATGGCTCATTGCCGCACCTACGAAAAAATTCAACAGAATTCATACGCAAAACACAAAAATGACAGCGTGACGTACAAGCGCACTCGTTTAAAGCGTTAGAGGAGAATAGGGATGCATTTTGTTGGCTGTTCATTCAGACATTCAACTTTTTGGTGAAAGCTTATCTTTTTTTGGTAAAAAATTAGACTCCTGGGTTGGGAACTCCACTTTTTGTACATAATTCTTATTTTTGTTTGAAATTTGTCTTCTCATCAAATAATTCATCTTTATGAGGAAAAAGTGAAACTTTTTGGTTAATCATTCATCTTTTTTGGTCGAAATTTAAATTGAAAGTCTGAAAATTTAACAATTTATTCAAGAACTTATCCTTTTTAGATAAAAATCGAACCAACTCTCCAGAATTTTCGCAAGTGTTCAAAATCCCACTTTTTTAGTGGAGAATGCCACAACTTGGTTGGAAGTTAGTAATTTTTTTCTTGAGAATAAATATTCTCGGTCTCGAAATTCTACTGTTTTTTCTATAGTAATTTTTTTTTCTCCAAAATTCAACAATTTGGTGACATTTTCTTCTGCTTGACTGAAAAATCTTTTTTCGTAGAAAATTTATATTTCCGGAATGAAAATCGAACTAATAAACAAATGTCACGTATTTTTTTGAAAATTCTCTTGAAATATTGAAATAATCCTTAGGAATCCATTTTTTTCAGCAGAAATTGAATGTACTTGGTAGAAAGTTGAACTACTTTGTTAGAAATTTGATGGTTGGACTTGGAGATTTAATTTAAATTTATTTGACAATAAATTCCGATATTTTTCTGAACATTCCTCTCTAACCTGAGAATGTAATTTTTATATTTTTTGATCATAATTGAACATTTGAATTTGAAAATTGAACTATTTGTATCAAAATTTATGTACTATTTTGAAAAGTGAAGTTTTTTGTAGCGAATTCGTCCTGTAACTCGAAAATGCAATTGTTCAGTTAAAAATAAATGTGGTCTCGTTCAAGACATAACTGTTTTGTTATAAATACGTGTTGTTTGGTGTATTCAAACATTCCTTTTTTAAATTAAAATCTGGATAGAATATCAAGATTTTAACAATTTTATTCGAAATTCAACAATTTGGCGATAAAGTCAACTCTTTTGTTCGGCATTGTTTTATTCATTGAAAAATTCATCTTCATCACCAAGAAAGTGCAACTGCTCAGTGAAGGATTAAACTTATTTGGTCAAAAATTTACTAAATTGGTTTAAAATTGGAGGAAAATTAAAATTTGGAGAAAATCTAACATCTTGGTTCGTAATTGAAATTTTTCCTGTTGCGGAGAAAATTCGTCTTTTTGGCTCCAAAATTGAACATTTCTGGTTCAAAGTTCAAATCTTCGTGCTGGAAATTGAACTTTTATGTCGAAAAATTGTTTTCTGGCTTGATAAATCAACGGTTAACTTGAATTTCATTTTATTCTGAAAAAAAGGACAATTCACTTCAAGGTCTTTCCGAGGGTCTTCCCAATGAATTCTGTTGAATCGTTTATTGTACGGCGACAATAAGCCATAAACTATTCGAGAAAAAAAATTCTACGAGTATAACCTAAAATTATAAGTTTGACGGGCGAGAAAGTTCTTTATTGTACTGGCCGATGAGATAGTACTTTCTTGCTCTGGCCACCAAGATAGTACTTTCTAGAATTGACTGCGAAGATAGTATCGTTTTGACTTGTCATTGAGATAGGACTTTATTGCTCTGTCCGCTGAGATAGTGCTCTATTGCTAGGAGGTGTCGAATTGAGATCTAGGAAAAGTCAAAATACTTTCCAAATTGTGTCTTCCTTTTCCTCCGACCGTTGATGAAAAAATATGACATAATCCATTTTTTTAGGTTAGGTATCTAATTCATGTGACTCTTATTATGGTTTCACACTGTTTCATCTTACTGCATCTAGGTACATTATATGTATAAACATACCAAAGGATAAGCAGCATATGGTTTTATTTCGGTTTTTAATAAGTGTTAACATCATTTTCAATAACTCTCAAAAAATCCGATTACTCTGTAATGATTTGTGTACGTATTATTATGTACGTATTCAGTTATTTTTATCGATAATTATCAATTCTTTGGTCAAATTGACTTTTTCAAATGAAAAGTGCATCCAAGAGTAAACCTGAGTATCCTACGTAATTATTGGTAATGCCAACAATGGATTACTCTTTAACATAATATATATTATAGAGTAAAATTGAAGATAATTCACTGAAATATCTGGGATTTTAAAATTTAACATCTCGGATACTCAACAGTAGTGTCTAAGCTATTATCAGTCTCAAATTGTCAGCTTCTAACTTTAGTATTTCATATAGTTTGAATAAGTATTTCAGATATTTAGAATGAGTATATTGGATATTAGGACTTAATATATGTCTCTCCGTGTGCATTTGGTCTGCACTTAACTTCTTTTTTCGCTATTCCCAAAGTGCAGTTCCGCTGATTTTGTTGCCAAACATTAAAAGCAAAGTTATATCCTCGTTTCACAGTGTCAAATCAGTATGAGAATTCGAATCTCTTTTTTAGTTATGGCTACAAAGCTTCCGACAGGTGCTAGTTAAACACGAGGCTACGCATCTCCAAGAACTGAATCGTTCCTACGTATCGCTAATGAACGGCCGTGAACGCACGAAATTAGTATTCGCATATTTTAAATTTTACCAAAGCCGGTCCCAACTTTAGGGACGAAATTACCAGCGGGGAATGAAAGTAGTCACTTTTTCCTCCCATTAGAACCATGCCCTAAATCTGAAATTTAAATCCTTGACCTGCACCTCATAGGTGAGATTCGATTCGGGAAGCCTTATTACGGAGATTTCTGGATAACGAGGTGGGACCCTTTTTATGGTATCCAATAACGAAATGATTTCTTTTGAATATGCAAAGGCTATCCCCTCTATTACGGGGTTTTCAAAAGGAGGCTAAGAATTGGACTCTACTTTGTGTATTATTTTGATTCAATTATCATTTTCAGCTGTAATGTACATAGTATTATCTTATTTGTTCTCACCAGCTCTTATCTAGAATATATTTTATTCTTCATTTTTTATTGTAACTTTTCTTTCATTGTGCAAAATTATGTGGAGAATTTTTATTGAAATATGTAAACATATTTTCTTGGCGTTTTCTTACACCAAATCTAAGAGATTTCCCAGTTTTTCAAAGTCTTAATGGTTCTTGAGGTAACCTACAAAAAACAAGTTTCCAATCTTTGAAAAACTTGAATGGTTAAAGTTTCGTATTCTATTTTAAGCTTATATCATTTTCATCAGGACATTATTTTCAGGTTTTACGCCTAATTAACGAATCGCTTAAGCGGCAACTTTTTATTGAAAGTACTTGGCATATGAATGGTCAGTAACTAGAATTGGGTAAAGATTTTTATCTAGGTCTATAGTCGGAAAGTGATAATTTGATATTTTAAATTCTCTTTTGGAATTTATGAGTCACAATCAATATTAGTCTAGTCGAATGAAATTTGTCTTGAGGATTGTGTAATAAATTCAGTCTGATTAATACATTTGGAGACCGATTTTATTTTTTTAAGTGCTTTTCTAGGTACACGAGTGTATCCGTTTCTCAATTTGTAAGGTTCACGATTTTATGAATCATATTTTATATTGTAGAAGACGTAAAGTAGTTTCAAATATTTCTGATCAATTTGCATATGAATGTTGCAAGTTTGGGAAATTAATCACTTTTCCTGGTTCTTCAGATTTGTAAAAAAGTTACTATTTCTCAACAAAAAAAAAAAAAACCAATTCAATTCGATTTTATAAGATTTCAAGCATTGTAGACAGTATAGGCCCAATTTTATTTTTATTATTATTATTATTTCTAATATTATACCATTAAACCAAATCTCTTTCGGGGTAAGCGTAACTCGTTTACTCTTTATCATTGTAAACGAATTATTATTGGTTAATTTTCCAATCTGAGGGTCGAGGCAAGTTTAATCAGTAAATATAAGGTACTCATCATTGTATAATCATGTAGCTCTGTCGACAAAGGTTTCTTCTATATTTAAATTTGACACTTCAAGACGAAAAAATATTCAATTATTTATATCTGCAAATTTCAAGATCTTTTGATAATGATTATATCCTACGCAATTCTTATTGATATAAAATATGTTGGGGTCTTGAATAATTATAATAATATAATATATTATAAAAAACTATTCTGGAAATGGGTTAAGAAGACTAGAAAAGGAAATACTAGCATGGAGGTAGTCGGAATGAAGAACGCTCTCTAAATTTTCTGGAGTTAAATTTAACTCCAATGGAGTTGAAATTTACTCTTCACGGGAATTGAAACACAGCCATTCTTTAAGGAGTGATTTTTAACTCTTTTCTTGGAGTAGTTGAGTGCACTCTAGAAATGGAGTAAGCTTTTGACACTTTAGGGAGTATAAATGTAACTCTTTCAAGAGTGAGATTAAAACATTATGGAGTAACTGTTGAACTCAATATGGAGTAAAAATAGAAGCTTCTTCAAGACTTCTCCAGAACTGCATTCGAAACTTTGTTGGCTTATAAGGTTTGCCATTGAATCCTGATAGAAAAAAAGTATTGAAAACAATAATTTCTGAAGTAGGAAAAGCCTATTGTGATATAGAATAAAACTTACAACAGGAAAAGTATCCATGGTGCATGCCAACGAAAAGGACGAAAATGCGGTTCAGATAAATATTAACCTATATTCAATTTGATTTTTTTCACTTTTAATGGTATCGACGAAAAGTGTTGAACATAACCACAATTGACTCCGACGGACCAGAAACATTCGACAACTTTAAGAAAATTCTCCTTATTTTGATTCTGTTAAATATTCTAACCTCAAATGTCAACAGATCGTAAGAAATATATCTTTCGATATTTCATTGATTTTACACCATTTGAAGAAAGGAAACAAAAAACTAAAACGTATCAAATGCACGAATAAAACAAAACTAACAGGCCTAATGTTTGAAAAATATACATATAGTACCTGCAAAAAAGCACCAACACCGAAGGACGGAACACAACATACAGTGGAATCGGACGAACACTAGTGTGGAGTAAAAATTTACTCCTGATGCTGGAGTATAGATTTTTACTCTAAAGATTAGAGTAGGAGTAAAAAACATACTCCGCATGGAGTAAAAAATTACTCTACACGTCCGGGTGCAATGTTTCAATCCTTGCTTGGGAGTAAAATATGTTACTACAACTCAAAAGAGTAAAATAATAACTCCATTAGAGTGCTTATTCACTCCAATTAGAATTAATTGCCGATTCACTCCAAGTGTAGTGTGAAAAATTCACTCCACAATATTTAGAGAGTGCTGATGGTGAAATGGCATGGGATTCGGACAAAGTGAAAGACTGCATGCGGGATTTCTTCAAGAAGCTGTATGAAGGTGAAGTCGCGGAGCACGACAGCAGTGACACTGACACGGATACGTTAGACAATTTCGATGTAGGTAATCAAAAATCTAAAGAATGGTAAGGCTGCCGGTGTAGATGGTATTACCTCTCAAATGCTTCAGTTCGATGGCGGATATTTCTTTGTGTGGCTGTGTGAATTTATGAATATATGTGCTGTAAATAGCGAAGTTCCGAGTGATTGGAGAAAGGCGATTATTGTCCCAATCTACAAGGGAAAGGGTGATCTAGGCAACTGCAATAATGATAGAGCGATTAGCCTTCTAAGTACTGTGGGAAAAATATTTACGAAAATACTTATGAATAAAGTCATAGGAGTAACAAGGAAGAGGATCTGGGAAATTCAATGTGGATTTATGCCAGGGAGGTCATGTGTGGATCAAATATTTAGCTTAAGGCAGATCACCGAAAAGAACATAAAAGTAAACAAAAAAGTTCCCTGTGCATTTCTTGATCTGAAAAAAGCTTTCGACAAGGTAAATAGAATTAAACTTTGGGAGGTCCTAAAAGAATATGGAGTGACTGAATGGCTTCTGAAAGCAATACAAGCAATATATAATGGTGGCAAAGCAAGTATGAGAGTAGGCAAGGATGCGTTATGTCCTCTTGGATGTTTAATTTATATATGGACAAATGTCTGAGAATGGCTCTATTTGACGAGGAAGGTGTTGATCTTGGGACAGTGAAAGTTCGTAGCCTTACGTTTGCAGATGACAAGATCGTTACGGCAGAATCGGCCAAGGATTTGCAGAGGATGTTGAGCAGACTGGATACCAGCATGAAGAGCATGGACCTTAACATTAACGTCTATAAAACAAAAATAATGGTGCTTGAATGTAGGCATGCAAAAACACACTGCAATATTCCCCTAAATGAAGAGAGGTTAGAACAAGTTGATCATCATTTCGTGTATCTTGGAAGTTTATTCATTTCTGACGGGAAGATAGATGCAGAGATTTCCAGACGTATGTATAAATGAGGGTAGAAAGATTAACGGCAGTGTACGGGGTATTACTAAAAGTAATGATATAATAAATTATGCTAAAATTACGATAAACAATTCTGTGCTAGCACCAACTGTGCTGTCCAGAAAAGGACAAGAGTAAACTCAACGCGATCGGAATGCTATTCCCGCGTAATATGTGCGGTAAAACGCTAATGGACAAAGTGAGTAATGAGTGGATTCTCAAAGAATGTGGTGTAGAAGAAACGCTGTTTAAAAATAGTGAAAGAAATTTGCTTAGATGGTTCGGTGACGTTGAGAGAATGGGTGAAGAACGATTGACAAAGAAAGTGTATCAAGGTATGTGAATGGTAGCGTACCTAGAGGCAGACCAAAGAAGGAATGGATAGGATGTGTGAACAAGACCCTCAAGAGGAGGAATATAAAGAGCCGTAGAAACACAAGAGCCTGTATGAAAAGATGCATGGATGTGGAGGAAGCAAGAGATGTATGTCAGGATAGGGATTTTTGGAGAGCAATTGTAAATAAGAGAAAGTGTGAAGCCTGAAACAAACGATTTTGGATACTAATTGGCCCGTGTAAAGATATCGCTTAGTGGATTATTTTAATGGCTTCGCGAAACCCTTTGTACGGGGTATTTGCTAGAGGGATCAGGAAGCGACCCGTGTCGAAGCGATGTTGCACAGGACAAGTGTGTGGTTTGAAAGCACTTTGCTGTGTATTGTTTTGATCAGGTCTTACCACTCATGTTGCCGAAGTAGCCTTGCATATAGTCACTCTGATTAACAATTCAATTTAAGTCTCTGTCTGCTAAAAATCCCGCATCTCCATTAAAAAATGAAAGCAACTTCTTTATTTTCGCGAAAAACACACAATGAATCCTGAGACTGATCTAATACCTCTTCCTGCTTCCTATTTATATACAACCCTTAATCAAAATCTCCCATGTCAATTCCACTTTTCAATGCTTCCACATCAATCCTCTATTTTCCAGTAGTACAGCGGGGCTGGAACCGAATGAGTTACGCTTACCGCGCAAGGGATTTGGCTTAATAATATGATAATAATAATAAAATAGTAATATCCTGGGTATAAGTTATTCTCTCTTAATTTGATTGTTGTCACTGAAAAGTTGCCATTGTTCCTGTTTACAAAGATTTTGATCTGTAGAATCGTCGATTTCCTACTTATTCTGTTGTGAAAAGATAAGGAATATTCTAAAAAAGTTCCCTTCATTCGAGAATTTATATTTTACCAAATTGTATTTCTCTTCATTCTTATTCTAAAAAACAAAGAGGAACGGAGAAGGAACGCATAGGAAACACAATAGAAACAGAGGAGGAACGTGAGAAGAACAGAAGAGAAGCCTGGAAGGGGTGAAAAGAACATTGAAGGAAGAACACAGAAGGAACAGAGAAGAAATAGAGGAGAAGAAGGTACGACGAAGGAATGCAATAGAAACGGGCATAGAACGCAGATTGGACAGGGGAGGAACAGAGGGAAAAAAGAACGAGAAACGGAGGAAGATTGCAAATTGAACGAAGGAGGAACAAAATAAGAGCGAAGAAGGAAATCAAAAGGAACAGATAGGGAACACAGAAGTAACGGAGAAGCAACGAACGAAGAGAGCAAAAGAAACGCTGGAGGAACGGAGGAAGAACCCAGGAGGAGCACAGAGAAGAAGGAGGAGAAACGCTAAAGGTATTCGGCGAAAGCGAAGCAGGAACGAATGAAGAAAGCAAGAGTAACAAAGGGGAGGCAAAGAAGGAACGGAGTAAAAACAGAGAAAGGGAGCAAAAAAGTTTGGGTGGAACGAAGCAAAATGTAGGAAGCACAAGAGAGTGGAGAGAAAGAAGAAGGAAAATAGGAAAAGCGAGCGAGTAGCGAAAAAAGAAAGCAAGTATGACAGAGAGGGGTGGAGGGACGGATGGGAACGCAGAAGAAAGAGAGAAAAATCGCAAAAAAACAGAGATGAAACAGAAAAACTAGCAGTACAAACAGAAGAGGAAAGAAAAAGGAACGGAGAAGGAAATGATTTGGAACGCAGAGGGAATGGTAAAGGTATGCGAAAGGAACACAGAAGAAACTCAAAAGGAAGGAAGGAAGAACGCAGGAGATACGCGAGAAAGTTACATGAGGAACAGAAGAGAAATGCTAAAGGAAATGAGATGGAAGCAAGAGGAACGTAGAAGAAACCCAAGAAAAATCCAGAAAAATGAAGGAAGAACGGAAGGGGGAGGAGAAGGAACGTAGAAGAAAAGGGGAGTAACAAAGAAGAAACAAAAGAGAACCCAAGAAGAGTGCTCACGAAATAAGGAATGAATTATTGTAGGAGAAAACTAGAAGAATCAAAGGGAGAAAGGAGACAAAACAAGGGAGGAACGGAGACGAAAGAAGGGAGGAACGGAGAACCAACAAAAGAGGAACGCAGAAGTCTCATAGATCAGAGAGGGGAATTTACAAAGGGAGTCAGAGGGAATAGGAAACGAGATTTTTTATTTGTAGAGGAGTGTGATTGGATAACAAAGTGGATTTTGTGTGCTAAACGCAGTCGGAGGTATAGAATAAGATTTTCTTCGTAAAAAGAGCCTGAGGGGGTGGCAGGAAGGATTTTGGATTATGAGAGGAGTCTGAAGAAGTTAAATGAAGCTTTATAGATTGCGAGAGGAGTCCAAAGGTGTAAAGCGGTATGCAAAAGGAGCAAAAGGAGACCGAAAAATGGAGTTTGAATTGAGAAAGGAGACTGAAAGGATAGAAAATGGTATTTTTATTCTACAGTGAGTCTGATCAGAAGGAAAGGCCGATTTTGGAATAGGAGAGTCTGATAAGATAGGAAAATGTTTTCTTGTTTAGAGAAGGAGTCTGGATGGATAGTAAGAGGATTAAGAATTTCGGAAACCTAAAATGAGTCTGACGAATAAAACGGTCTATTTCAGAAAAGGAGTCTGAGAGGGTGAGCGAAATGGTTTGGATTCTGGGAGGAGTGTTATGGTATGATGAAGGAAGGATTTTGAATCGTGAAAGGAGCACAAGTAGATGGAAAATAGGATTTTGGATTGTGGAAGGGGACTTGAATGATAGAAAAGAGTATTTTCTGTTGTACGAACAATCTTATCGGGTCAATATAATGATTTTGGAATGTGAGACGAGTCTGATGGGATGGAAAAAAGGGGTTTTGATTATAAAATAAGTCTGATAGGATAGGAAAGTAGATTTTGTATTGAGGAAGCCTAAGAATAGTCGGAAAGGATAAAAGCGGGTATTTTGGATTGTAGAAGGAGTCTTGGGACATAAAAAGGGATATTTTCAATTCAAAAATGGAGTCTAAGAGGACAGAAAAGTAGATTTTGGATCAAGAAAGCCTCAAAATAGTCGGAAAGGATATAAAAAAGGGTAAAAGGCGTTTTTTGGATCATGGGAGGAGTCTACAACCTGGAGAAGGGGATTTTTTTGTGAAAGAAGTCTGAGGGAATGGAAAAGTAAATTTCGCATGGAGAACGCCAGAGAAGAGACGGAAAGGATGAAAAGTACAATTTAAAATGAAGGAAACCCAAAAAGAGTCTAAGAGGATGAAAGAAGTTATTTTGATTTGCAGAAGGAGCCAAAGGGTATGGAAAGGAGAATCATGAATGACAAAAGAAGTCTAAGGGAATAGAAAAGAAGGGGGATTTTGGATTGAAGAAGGAATCTGAGGGTATATAAAGTAGATTTTTGATTTACGAATCCTAAAAATGGTCGGAAAGGAGGAAATAGGGTATTTTGGATTGCAGAAGGAGTCCAATCACATGGAAAGGGATATTTTTGATGTAAAAAATGAGTCTGAGGAAATATGAAAGTTGATCTCGTATTGAGGAAGCCTTGATAAAATGGGAGAAGATAAAAGCGTATGAGGGGTATTTTACTATTTTGGATTCGGAGAGGAGTCTCAGGGCATTAAGAAGGGGGTTTTGATTGCAGAAGGAGTCTGAGGATATGGTAAAGTAAATCTTGGATTTGGGAAGCCTGAAAATAGTCGGAAAGGATGAAAAAGGGTTTTTCGGATTGCAAGAGGAGTCTGAGGGCATATGGAAAGAGGGATTTCTGATTGTGAAAGGAGTCTGATGGGATGGAAAATTTTATTTTGGATTGAGCAAACCTAAAAATAGTCCTAAAGAGTAAAAGAGGATTTCTTGGATTGTAAAAGAAGTCCAAGGGGATGGAAATGTTGGACTGCAGACGCAGTCTGAGGGCATCGGAAGGGAGATTTTGAATTAAAAAAGAAGTCTAAGAGGATAAGAAAGTAGAATTAAAATTGAGGGAGCCTATCAGAGTAGTAAAGAATGAAAGAGGGTATTTCGGATTGCAGACGGAGTCTAAGGACATAGAAGATATATTTTCTATTGAACAAAGAATTATGGCAGTATAAAAAGTAGATCATAGATACAGGAAACTCGAAAAAAGTATGAGAGTATAAGAAAAAAGTTTGCTTTTTTAGAAGAGTATGAAGGCGTGGTCAATATTATTTTCAGTTATTATTATTCCATCGTCGACTTCTTAATTTTGACCTATACATGTAAAAATCGGATCTGCCAAGGCTGGAGAACAGATGTGATATATTTTATAACCGGAAGGGAGGGGATAAAGTCCCGCTACTTTTACCCCTCTTTATATGCTTCTGTTTAAAAACACGCGAGTACAATACATAAGTGAAGTTAGTAAGTTACGGAAGGCCACTTAAATAAGGGCCGGCTGCGCTGCTAATTTGAAATTACTTTTTTCTGTATCGATGTACTTCACAACACATATAAAAACATGCGATTCTGCCACTTTTCATATATATAAATCAGATTCGTGATTTTAGCTCCGATATTGAAAGAGTTTTGAGATCCACGCTTTGTCGCTTTCGTAGATCAATTTTGGCATCATTTTTCCGAAAACCTTTAGTGATACTGAATATAGCGTATTACAATAGAATATGGTTTTTTGAATAGATAAAAAAATTTATGTAACATATATATTTTCATATGATTTACATTTCAGAAGATATCAAAGAAAATCGATTTTTGATTCATATGAACACGTACACCCATAACGTTAGTTTTTTGGATTTTCTGCAAACATCGGTAATTGCATGGAAAAAAGTTATGGACAATAAAAATATGTTGCTTGAATAGATCTACAATATTCATTGAACATGTATTTTCATATGATCTATATTTCAGAAGATACCAATCCAAATTGATTTTCTATACATAGGTTATGTTCAATGCTCGTGGAGTTTTAAAAACTTTTTTCACGTTAGGCGTAGGAAAAAATTCGTTAAGAATAAAATACTTTTGTGACTACATCTTCAACTTTCGTTTGACATTTGTTTTCTTATAATTAGTATTTTAGAATATATTCAAGAATATCGGTTTTTTATGCATATGCACTATTTTATACCCGTAACTTTAGTTTTTTGGATATTCTTCAAAAATTTTTAGTCATACGAAGAAAGGTGTATGAAAATAAAATATGCCTGATGTATAGATCATATATTTTCATATGATCTATATTCTAGAAGATATAAAACCTAATCGATTTTTGATGCATATGTCTTATGCTCGTCGCGTTTCTTAGATTTTGTTTAGGAACTGTTAATCGTACATAAAAGTGTTATGGAAATAATATACGTTTCTCACAACGATATAGTTTTTTTTGGTTTTTTTCAAAAATCGTCAATAATCCAAAAGAAAATTATGAACAATGAAATATACTACTTGACGACATTTACAACAATAATTGTGTCAAATATACTTTCATACATGATCTATATGTTAAAAGTTATGAACAAAATCAATTTTTGATACATATTTTTTATGCTCGTGGCTTTTCTTGGAGTTTTTTTGGAAAGCATTTGGCGCATAGAAAAAAGTTGAAAAAAGTAAAATACGTTTCGTGGTTACATATATAACTTCTCTAGAACATATGTTTTCATATGATCAGTATTTTAGAATACATCAGAGATAATCGATTTTTGGTACATACGCATCATCATTAATACGCGTAACGTTAGTTCTTTGGATTTTTATTTAAAATCGGTGATCATACGGAAAGAAGTTATGAACAATGAAATATGATTCTTCAGTCATTCTCATTTCGATTGCATTAATATTTTAGAATATATCAAACTTTGTTGCATCACGTTTTATCTTGATAAACAAAAGTGCAATCTAACGCACATCAAAATTCCCTGTTAGGAAAATAAATTTTTTCCGAGAATTTTTTTTTTATCCCAGCTTTTTTTTTCTTTCCAGAAATTTGGAGTATAGTTATAATTGTAAATGGAAGTTTTCAGGTTATCAAAAGATTTAAAAAGCATAAATTCCAAGCATTTCTTATTCAAACACAAGATAATTACGAGTTTAATCTACTGTTAAAGAGCCCTAGCCTATAATGAACGTTTTTATTTGTCGGCTGTAATAATTTATAACTTTGTGTCTAAGAGACAAAAAAAAAATATTCAATGTTTTTCTCTCGCCCAGACGAATTCTTTCCTTCGAGAGCTCGTAAAGTAGACACACAACCTTGAACATACAATCATAAATGTATATATCATGAAAATGCGATAAAAAGGGAAAAAAAGGAAACACGACTATCTAATTCGAAATGATCCCATATTTTATTATTAATAATAAAAACATTTTTTTAATCATATATGATCATTTATTCCTCTATGAAATCCCAAGAAAAGCCCGAATTCTATAAAAATTGTGAATTCTGTCTGAATGAAAATCTGCAGAATAATTATGACATATGGAAAATCTTACAAATTTTTAATTTGAAATAGTGATTTGAGATAACAGCAGTTTAGCATTAAGAACCTCCTTCTAAACCTAATGTTCTTTGTTTTGAAAACTGATAATCGTTGCAAAGCGTCAATATAACCTAAACCTATTCCCAAAATTCAAATCTTGTTTGACTAATGATCTGTATTTCGAAATGTAAATTTTCTACTTGATTTTCGGTATGAAGCGCTAACTTTACCAAGAACTGTCATGGAAATAAAAATTGTTCGGGGTCTTATAATTTTTTCTGGAAACACCGATCGTGTGTAAAAAACCTCAATATAATTTGAAGCTGTTCAAGAACGGTGGTCGTTAATACCACTATGATGATTTTTTTTGTTGAAAAAATCAATTTCTAGTGTAAAATACCAATCTAACTCAGAATTGTTCTGGAATTGTGAACCTTCTTCCAAATCTGATTTTCAAAAAATGAGAAATCTCTTTGGAATTTTACGCTTTTTTTCCAAAAGAACCGTTCTATGGTAAAAAACATCAACATAGCCCGGAACTGTTCAAAAATCGCAAATCTCGTTCGAACTATAAATATTTTTATTTGAATGTCAACCTATGCAGCAAACGCCAATCCAACACAGAATTGTTAAAAAATCATGAATATGCTAAGAAATCTACTGATTTTTGTTAGAGTGTGAGTATTGAAATAAGGTACATAGACAAAAATTAACTCCGAGTCTCTTGCTAAGCAACTGAATTCAACATAAGAAAAACTAAACAGAAGAACATTGTAAATTTTAGATCAAGCAAGTATATTCTAACACTACCTTCCTCTATTAAAAATTATTTATTTATTTATTGAATACAATATTTAAATCTGAGGCTATCTTAAGTAACACAGTAACACCTTCGAAGCTTCTATGAGTCAATTTGCAGGAAGTTGTTTATCTGTAAAATAAAACGAATTACACAAATATTGTAAATATTAAGAGTTAGGAGTTATCAATACATCTACATTTTTTATTTCTAAGAATCAAATTAATACTTTTCTTTCTAAATGTTATCTAAACTTAATTCAATAGTTTTTTTTTCAAATAATTGTGTGCATCTTTAGCAAGTGGTTTAATCATTATATCAACAATATTTTCTTCAGTTGCAACAAATTTAACAATAACTTTTCCGTTTGATAAACATGATCTTATAAAATCACCATGAGTTTCAGTCATATGTTTCTTAATTACAGATTTTTCTCTATACTCTAAATTTGAATATATTTATCG
>WSXT02225503.1:0-16607 GCA_011762715.2 Neuroterus valhalla | reverse complement strand
GCGCACCGAAAAAAGATCTACAAATTTGGTAAAACTAACTTTTTGACAGGACAAGTAGTTTCTGCTTCATTTATGAAAAAACCATGAAATGAATTCATATCAATCAGAAAAAATAACTATAAAAATGAAATAATAAAATTTTTGAAAAATTGACTAAGCCTAACACTGAACATTGATAGAAAACAGTCATTCACCCATGAAGAATATCTGTAAATTTGTTATAATTTTTCCAATTGGACGCGTAGTTTTTGTTCCATTCGTGAAAAATAAAATTGAAAATTGAATTTCTAGTAAAACTATACAACATGTGAAAAATTTAGGCAACAAAACTTCTCTACCGCTTTGGTCAAACTTTGATCGAGTGCGCTGTACGAGACACGCGATAGAAGCTTTCACAAAAGAGAATTCCCTCTCATCAAATTAAAGTAGTAGACATTTCGCTTCTGAGTTCACAAGCTCTATATAAAACTGTGGGGAGGTACGAAGGCCAAGCGCATGGCGCGAGGTAAATTCATACCCGAGCGCGGAGCGCGAGGTGAGATTACCATCGAGCGCATAGCGCGAGACCCGAAAGACGCGCGCCATAGGCGCGCTCAAACTTGCGAACCGCGCGCGAAACGCGCAATGAGAATGTGCCTGCGCAGCAGGCAGATCTTTTTCTTTCATTTTTTTTGTGCGATAAAAATGTGAATTTCCGATTTTTTGAGAACATTCAAAAAGTTATATTTACCATCTTGTAGGGCTCTCAAGAAGAAACATTTTTCCCTTTGACTTTCTTTTGAATCTCGCGTTATTTGGCTAGAAATTCTCATTTTCTTTTACATTTTTGAATTTTGAAAATACCATAACTCTGACAATTTTGTTTTTATGAAAAAACGTCATAAAGATAAATTGTTTCATGTTTTACCTTCCATAAGAAACCGTACGTACAATTTTTGAGTCTTGGAAAAAAAAGTCCAAAAAAATGTTTAAAATGCTCCCCCCCTCCCTCTGATTTTTCATCCAAAATAGCTGGTTACGAACTCGTTATGTCTTTTCCGGGTTTGAAAAAGTGTGCCGAAGCACAATCCAATATGATAATTCTTCCGAAAGTTATCGTGTATACAGACGACAACGACAACGACGACGACGACAACAGACAGATTGATTACTTTCGAAAGAATGATCACATTCGATGGTGCTTTGGCACCTATTTCGAAGGATCAAAAATACAAGTTGAGTTCGTTAACCAGCTATTTTGGATCAAAAATAAAAGAGGGGTTTGAAAAATCGGAAATTCAAATTTTGGTCACATAAAGAATGATAAAAATTAGAAAGATTCATTTTTTGAATAAACTATGCAAGCTACGGGAAAATATGTATGAACTAAACTTGTGCACCAAAAGAAGATCAACGAATTTGGTAGCATTGATTTTTTGATAGGGCAAGTAGTTTTTGATTCGTTTATAAAGATCTATAAATTGGATTCATTTCAATCAGAAAAAATAACCATAAAAATGAAATAATAAAATTTTTCAAACATGACTAAGGCTAACACACCAGATTGATAGAGAAAAGTTATTTATCCGAAAAATATCTGTGAATTTGTTATAATTTTTCCCATCGGACGCGTAGTTTTTGTTCCAATCGTAAAAAATAAAATTAAAAAATTTATTTTCTAGGAAAACTACACAACATGTGAAAAAAATTAGGCAACAAAACAACTCTACCGTTTTGGACAAACTTCGATCGAGTGTGCAGCACGAGACATGCGATGAGAATGTATTCATTAAAGCTGGAGAAGCTTTAACAAAAGAGGATTCACACTCATCAAATTAAAGTAGTCGACATTTAGCTTTTGAGTGTTACCAGCTTTTTGTACAACTGTAGGGAGGTACAAAGGAGGCCGAGCGCGTAGCGTGAGGAATTTTCATAACCGAGCACGGAGCGCGAGGTGAGATTACCATCGAGCGCGAAGAGCAAGTTCCGAAAGACGCGCGCTAGGCGAGCGATGAGAATGTGCCCGCTCAGCGGACACATTTTTAAAAAATGAAAATATTAAGAATTCACTATAAAATAGTGAAATTCACTATTTCAGATTTAGAGAGCTAGTGGGAGAAAATGAGAAAACCAGAAAAAATCAAAGCGTGTTGTGGAAAAGTATTCCTTAGTTCTTGATCGACACGAATAGATGAATGGAGATGCACACTCGAAGCTGGTAAAAATCTCAGAATGATTAACAAAAATGCCTGATAAGAATCAAACAATATGAAACGTTAATAACTGAAATCCATATGTATGTAAAATCTTATGAAATTTATGAAATATAGACAATTGAGATTTCTGTGACTCATAGAACGCTTATTCACATTTTCCATATTTTTCCTTCCTCATTTTATTCTGCCCAATACTGTTTTGAAATTCCTGTCCCTTTCAGAGACGAATAAGAATCAAAGAACTTCGAAACCTGGCAACACTTGCTCTCCTTGGTCATATGAACAATCGAATGCTGGGAAGCCTTCGAGAGAGAGCCTTTATTATTTGGCTCGATTGCAAGGTCCAATAAGGATATCAAGGTCGGCAATGCAATTTATTGCTGCGGCCATTCAGCGTAATGAAGCAGAGAAATTCAATGGTGATCTCGAGACGATAACTAATTTACGTGAATTGCATCCCGGTAATAGTCGAAGAGAGACGCCAGATTTTCGATATCTGATCGCGCCGCTCTGGCTCTTCTTGATTGCCGCTCAAAATTGATATTTCATAATTTATAAACTGCTTCAAAAATTGATTCTATTATCTGAAATTGGAAGCATTTCCTCCTGATCGTTTCAAATGAATATACGAGTATTTGTAGAGAATATTGAAATATTATTAAATTATTCAATGGAATGCAAATACTCTTATTATGTGTTATTTAGTAGTAGATTTATAAATGATAATTTTGGCACATAATCTCATTACGAATAATCTAGATAAGATTCTATTCGATGATCTTTCTTGTTATTGAAAGTGGTTCACGATTTTTGATGACTTGTCTGACCATAACGGTTCGTAACTACTAAACTGGGAATATAGTCTTAGGGTAGGAATATAGAGAGAATTAATTGTCTTTCATAGTTAAAATTATGATTGCGGAAATGATAACAATGATTCTCATTCCAAAATAGATCCATTTGGAGCTGATTGAAGAGTTATTTTTCTCATACTTGAATTTGGATTACAAAATACCTGCCAAGTTGCAAGAAAGGGTAAACGGCGATAAAAATTCTAGAAATTTTAGAATAGGCATGGTCACTAGGGTTAAGTGAAAATTTGGAAAATAATTGAATAATTTGTGGAACAAAGGAAAGAGTTATCGCTTAACATCTAAAAGAAGTTTACAAATGACAAATTTTGTAACCACGTACTATCTTCTGTTGGGTTTTAGATTTGAGAACTCCAAAATATTTTTCTATGGGCCCAAATGTTAGGGCAAATTTTTTGTAGATAATATTCTTCGTATCTCATCAAAAAGCTGACCAGAAGATTTTTTTAAGGCATTGAGAGAAAAATACATTCTTGTGATTCCGAATCACGTATCAATCTTGACAAACTGTACATTAGGGCGCTTTGAAAAAAATTAATTTCTCTTCTGTAGATGGAGAGGGCACAACAGCTGTTGTTTGGTACCTGGATGTCTCACAGAAAGTAACAGATAAAAAAGGAATTAAATTACGGAGTTAAATTACGTGATTCATTTATATTCGGATGAATTATATCAAATCCTGATTTTGAACTATCCAGGACGCCTTGCAGAGCCGGATTTGGGAAGTCGCTGCCCCTGGGAGGAAATGAAAAATGCTGACCTGTTTTTCATTAAAAACCGAACATTCCTATGGACAAAAGGATTAAATTGTATTTATTGTCTAAATTTATTCTTGGGAAGAAGACTTTAATTCTAAGGGACCGTATTTCCAACAGTATTTTTTTCATTTTTTTTCTTTATTTTTTTTGGTCCAAAATTTGCCGCCCTGGGGCAGTGCCCATCTTGCCCCATAGATAAATCCACGCCTGCTGCCTTGTGTTGACTTTTGAACCCAAAACGATAAATTACGCAGGCCAACAATCCTCAGAACCAGAAACCACACCTAGTGTATCCGAAGGCTCTTGCTGCGCTGAATCCGAATCCAACCTCAGAAAAATGCCAGCACCCTCAGTTTTCGAGATGTTCTAACCTAAAAGAGCCAAGACACGTTATTTTGATGTATTCGAAGCCCCGTAACATCGCGGAGAATTTTTTCTTTCTGTAACTCATGATGGCATCGTGAAGAACTACTTTTCACCTTTTAATGCAAACTCTAACTTTTCGATACGATTTCTTTTTGGCCGAGATATGGCGAATTCAAATCTGAAAAATTTCACTCGTCACGGATATCATTTTTGCTACAAAAATATAGTCCAGGATATGGAAGTAGGAAAACCATGTCTATTACAGCTTGGTACAACCACAAACCTCCAAAACCCGATTTCAAATACCCCTGAGCCCTGTAACCTTCGAGTATATAGCCCTAGCCCCGCACAACCCGATTTCCTTAAACTTCGAACCAGGTAACCTGCTTTGCAATAACCCCAGAACCCGAAAAATCAATTTCCTTAACCCTCGAGCCCAGCAACTAGCTATGCATAACCCCAGACCCCCACAACCCAATTTTCTTAATCCTTCAGACCAGTACCCTGCTATGCAATAATCCCATACCCCCACAAACCGATTTCCTTAACCCTCGAGACCAGTAACATGCATGTCTATAACCCTAGACCCCCACAACACAATTTCCTTAACCTTCAAACACAGTAACCTGCTATGCAACAACCCCAGACCCCCACAACCCACTTTCATTAACGCTCGAGATCAGTAACCTGAGAGTATATAACCCTAGACCTCCACAACCCACTTTCCTTAACCTTTGAGACCAGTAACCTGCGAGTCTATAATCTTAGACTCACACAGTCCACTTTCCTTAACCCTCGAGATCAATAACCTGCGAGTCTATAACCCTAGACTCCCACAGCCCACTTCCCTTAACCCTTGAGACCTGTAACCTTCGAGTCTGTAACCCTAGACCTCCACAACCCAATTTTCTTAACCTTCAAGCACAGTTACTAGCTATGCGTAATCCCGAACCCCCCCAATCCACCTTCCTTAACTCTCGTTTTTGGGGGTCAGGATCTGGGGTTATTGCATAGTAGGTAACTGGGCTCGAGGATTAAGGAAATCGGGTTGTGGAGGTCTAGGGTTATAGACTCGCAGGTGACTGGTCTCGAGGGTTAGAGAAAGTGAGTTGTGGAGGTCCATGGTTATAGACTCCCAGCCTACTGGTCTCGAGGGTAAGGAAAAGTGGGTTGTGGGGCTCTGGAGTTATTGCATAGTAGGTTACTGGTCTCGAAGATTAAGGAAATTGGGTTCTGGGGATCTGGGGTTATTGCAGAGCAGGTAACTGTGCTCACAGATTAAGGGGATTGGGTTGTGGAGGTCTAGGGTTATAGACTTGCAGGTTACAGGGCTCGGGGGTTAGGAGAATCGGGTTATGGCGATTGTGGGCTATAGACTCGTAGGTTCCTGTGCTTGAGGGTTTAGGAAATCGGGTTGTGGAGGTCTAGGGTTATAGACTCACAGGTTACCGGTCTCGAGGGTTAAAGAAATTGGATTGTGGGATTCTGGGATTATTGCATTGCAGGTTACTGTGCTTGAAGGTTAAGGAAGTTGGGTTGTGGAGGTCTAGAGTGAAAGACTTGCAGGTTACTGGTCTCGAGGGTTAGGAAAAGTGGGTTGTGGCGGTCTAGGGTTATAGACTCGCAGGTTACTGGTCTTGAGGGTTGAGGAAAGTGGGTTGTGGGGATCTGGGGTTATTGTATAGCAGGTTACTGGTCTCGAGGGTTAAGGAACGTGGGTTGTGGGGGTCTAGGGTAATAGACTTGCAGGTTACTGGTCCCGAGGGTTAAGAAAAGTGGGTTGTGGCGGTCTAGCGTTATAGACTCGCAGGTTACTGGTGTTGAAGGTTAGGGAAAGTGGGTTGCGGGGGTCTAGGGTTATTGTATTGCATGCTACTGGTCTCAAGGGTTGAGGAACGTGGGTTGTGGGGGTCTAGGGTTATAGACATGCAGGTTACTGGTCTCGAGGGTTAAGAAAAGTGGGTTGTGGGGATCTGGGGTTATTGCACAGCAGGTTACTGGTCTCGAGGGTTAAGAAAATTGGGTTGTGGGATTCTCGGGTTATTGCATTGCAGGTCACTGGGATCGAGGCATAATGAGATTGGGTTGTGGGAGTCTTGGGTTATTGCATAGCAGGTTACTGTGCTTGAAGGTTGAGGAAATTGGGTAGTAGGTTCTGGGGTAATAGACACGCAGGTTTCAGGGCTCGTGGGTATTCAAAATCGGGTTGTGGGGGTCTGGGGTTATATCAACATACCAAAAGCTCTAATAGACATGGTTTTGCTACTTTTATTTCCTGGGCAAATATTTTTGTAGCGAAAATGATATCCATAAAAAATGACATTTTTCCTATCTGAATCCGTCACATCTCGGCCGAAAAAAATCGTATCAAAAAGTTAGGGTTTGCATTTCGAAGGTGAAGAGTAGTTCTTTAGGATGCCTTCGTGAGTTTTATGAAGAAAAATTCTTTCATGATGTTACGGGACTTCGAATATATCAAAATAACGTGTTTTTGACCCTTTTAGGTTAAGATATCTTGAAAACTGAGGGCGCTGGAATTTTTTTGAGGTCGGATTCCGATTTAGCGCAGCAAAAGCCTTCGGGTGCACTAGGTGTGGTCTCTGGTTCCGGACCTTTGTCAAATTTTATCGGCCTGTGTTATCTAATAAATGGTTGAATTTTCAACAAAATCATCTGATTTTCAACCAAATAAATGAATTTCCACTCCACCGAGGTGACTTTACAATCATAAGAGATTAATTTCAACCCTTAACGACCAGTGCTGTATTTACACTAGAGGCAAAAAAGGCTCCTGCCTAGGGCGGCAAATTTTGAGGGGGCGGCAGGGCTGCTGACAATATAAATTTTTCTAAATTTAAATTTCTAACGTTGAAGAATATTAAAATATATTTCTTACAAAATTTGACATAAAATATTTAGTATGTAACAACACAGTTTGTATTTTCGGTGCTTAATTTTTCACAGCAATTTTACAGTTTACAGGAGAAACACTTCCAGAATATTTTAGCCCATTGCAGAATAGAAGTAACCAATGAGAGAAATCGGGCTTATATCTTTGAGCTAAGATTGGACAATGAGTTGCTGTTGTCTATTGGTTGTCTATTGGGAGTGCGCCTTTACCGCCTTTACCGAGTATGGGACAGGTCGTCCAATGCTTTTGGAATTTTATTGTAAATTAATTATAATTGATAATTGAGATTTGATTAGGTGACCGTACGTAATTCTAAAATGTTTTTCTTACTTAAAAACTGAAAAAACAAAAATCACACACGATTGGCAGTTCCTTATTAGTTATATTTTTTTTTGACGATGTATTCTTCTTTTCAAATTATAGGTTATGTCAGGTTATAGAAATAAATTGAGAGGGAATGAAAATCGAAAAAAGGAAAAGAAAATGCAAAACATCTTGAAGAACACATCGAAAAGCTTCCAAAATTACATTCTTTTGTCTTAAAGCTGAAACCAAATCTCACATAAAAATTAAATGACAATGGCGATTCTAAGTTAGAAGAGTCAAGTAGTAAGTTGATAATGTAGAGAGATCTTCTCCCTTCTTTCCAATTCCGAATATACTTTTTCTATGTTTTTGCTTATAATTATGAACTGTTTTTGCTTTAGATATTCACAACTTTGTAGATGTTTTAAATTCTAACCTCAAATAATGGAACTTTATATGGGACAGTTTCGTTACTTCGAGAAATGTATAAATTTGATTATGAGAAAATATTTTTCGATAAATATGTATGAAAATATTTTTATTCAAATACCAACGACCTTTTTTCTTTGGCAGGAAGATACGGGAAAAAAATTGAAGGAGGGCGGCACTTTTTCAGTTGCCTAGGGCGACATTTAGGGTAAATCCGGCACTGTTAACGACAAATTTCGAACAGAAATGTAGATTTTCAAGGTTGAAAGTCGAATGTCTTCGCAAATAGTTGACTTTTGAGCTTCGAAAATTAACTCTCTTGTTGAAAACGAATCTTAAGGAATTGAATATTGATCTTTTATGATATAAAATTTTATTATGTAATTATGTCATTTGTTCTCTTGGCTTGCAAATGCAGCTGTTTCTGGACAGAATTTACTCTTTTGTCTTGAAAATTTAACCATTTGATTGCAAATACAACTTTTTGGTTGAAAATTTATCTCTTCGGGTTTGAAAATCAACTATTTCATAAAACTTTTGACTCTTTTAGCATGAAACATCTACTATTTTGTGAAAAGTTGGCCTTTTTGGATGAGAAATTTATCTTTCATAGTAGAAAACTAAGATTCCTTGGTTAAAAATTAATGTTTCTCTTTGTTCAAAATGCAACTTTTTTTTATTGTAGTTTAACCTTCTTTGTTTCAAATTTTAAAAAAGCTTTTGTTCAGTTTAGAATTTTTTTTAAGTCCAACGATTTAGTTGAGAATCCATCTTTCTTGGTTGGAAATGATTGATTTCGTTTTGAACTTATCTCTTTGAGTTCAGGAATTAATCTACCATGTGAAGTTAGTCACTTCTTTTGTAGGAAATTTATCTTTCTTGTTAACATTGTGAAAGAGAAATTTTTATATTAGCATTTGCGTCTATACTTTTTAATTTTCATGAATCTATTTCCACAAGCATCAATATTAGAAAAAAAAACATACATCTATGATAAATAATTGATGTTAGAAGGTTTCGTCCTGGGCTGATTTATTGTACTCATCAGTAAGGCAATATAACCCAACCCTCCCTTAGACGCTATTAAATTAAATTATTCTACAAATGAATTATTTCACAAAATATCTAATTGATATCGAATAATTGTAAGCAATGTATAAAAATACCATGTAAGACATTTTGATCCAGGATAGCGATGGAAATTCAAGATTGACATAAAATAATTTCAATTTTGATAGACTCAAAAAATAACCGCAAAGACATCATTGAACAATTCATCTTTTTTGTCTAAAAATTTTTCAGCCAAAATACATGAATTTCCAAATTTAGAAGAAGAATTCACAAAAAAAAGTTGAATTTTCTAAACACAAAGAAAAAAAGAATATGATGAATCAATAGAAAAAGAAACCTCTCGCGAAATATTTCAATTTTCGAATGAATGGTTCAATTTTCAAATATGAATAATATTATTATAATTATTATACCAATAAGTCGAATCCCTTCCGGGGTCTAGCGTGGTATTCATCATTTTGGTAACCTTCAGGTTTTTCTTGCATCGCTCGTGTCAGAGGTTTCTTGAAAAGTTTCGTCTAGTTCGTCGTGATTGCTCTTGAACTCCGAGGAAAACCATGTAAATGCTAAAGTAAGTATATATTCCTTATTTGTAGATATCCCTCAATATGTTCCGAGACGGAAGAGTTGAAATTCCAACTTGTTTGTCTCTGGAGTAAAGTGACACTTCACAAAAACATTAAAAATGTGAACAAACAGCGAATTCATTGTTTTTTATCTCTACCTCCTTGTTAATATGTCCACAAATAAGAAGTCTGAAATCAACTCGAGCTAACTCTCAAGATAATTGCTTGGTTATTCAAACAATAAGTTAACGATATTTTATGCATACGTTTTCGAACGTGAGTTTTATTATAAGATATAGTCAATAATCTTTCTCCGATATTTCGGCCAAAAGTTATCAGCGGCTCGCTGTGAAGTCAAAGCAATCTAACTTGCAAAAGAAAATTTTTGTAATTTTCCTCATCTGCAAATCTGAGCAAACTAAAAACTTTATCAAATATCTACCCAAAAACATTCTCACCCAAACGAGGAGATATTTCATTATCTTCTGTTTCGGACATTTTTTCGTGCCACCAAAATGTATATAGCAATACATAGGGAAATAACGATTACTTTTGACAGTGTGTGAATGTTTATAAGAATCATGAAAAGTTAAATTAATAGACGATTCTGAATAATCTTGGAGCGGACATTGTAATGATCATTTAGCTAGTTGTTCCTTTTCAGCGAGCCGCTAATAAATTTTGGCCGAAATATCGAAGAAAAATTATTGACCATATCTTATAATAAAACTAATGTTCAAAAACGTATGCCTAAAATATCGTTAACTTATTGTTTGAATAACTAAGCAATTATCTTGAGAGTTAGCTCGAGTTGATTCCAGAACTCCCATATGTGGACATATTACCGAGAAGGTAGAGATAAAAAACGATGAATTAGCTCTTTGTTCACATTTTTAATGTTTTTGTAAGGGATTTCACTTCTTTTTCCATTATTGCCGTATATTTATTTTACTATTTTATGAATTCTCCTTCATGATTTGTCCTTTAATCATTCCATTGTGCAAATGCTTTATTCCAATTATTCCTAATTATAATTTTTCCGATAATTACTCTTTTTCTTTTTTAAATTTATTATTTATTAATCCATTTTCATCATTTTTTATTGATACATAATATTGCAATTGATTATATATATCGTCATCTCTCTTGAGGGTAATGCTGGTCACTTTGGATATCAGTTTGTACGAAACTTCTTGTAGAATATCATTTTGTACACCTAGTTCAAAGCCAGATTCACGGAAACCATCAACATCACCTTCAAGGTTAATACTGGTTAAAATTTCTCAATCAAGGTATATATTTATGCTATCAGTAGTAAGAATATTCATATCGATACTGGAAAAAAACAATAACAGCGAATTTGGAAATTTCCCGCTCGACTATAACGCCATCTCTAGGATGAAAACATAGACGTAGAAAAATGGCGACGAAGAAAACTGCAGTTTTTGCGAGAAATGGAAAATCGCAAAGCCTTTTTCTATGTAATGACAGCGTAAAATGAATAGGTTTTAAGCGCATCGTGTTCGAAAGAAAAGAGAAAAATTTCTGGTATTATTGAATAAATAAACAATATAATCTCATATTTTCCAAAACAAATTATTTTGGCACAGATTCCGCAGATTTTAAATTTCGAATGTAATCAAAAGCTACAGAGGAAAGTCTAGAAGTGTCCCAACTCTGACAATATTCCCCTACTTTTATCCGTGATATTTAACTTCAAAAAGCCTCCTTAACGATGGAAAAAACGTTACCAATAAAAAAGTGTCAATCAGTCAAATGAAAATCTTATTTTTCTCATCATTTCCAAGTTCATCAAAGATAAATTATTATTATTATTATTTTTCGCCAAAGATTGATCTCGGGTTATATCACACGGTGTGTAATCACCAGCCACGGACTAAGTCAAGTGTCTGATGGAGTCAAGATGTTAATGATTAAAAAATTCAAAAACAAACATCGAAATTTGTTGCGCAGATATTTTGTCAGGCACACAATTAAGTTATCAGTGTGACATAAAGTTCGTCTCTTTATGATGTTGTCATTACGCAGCAGCTGGGTTTGTTGAAGGCTTTTTCAGAGTTACTAACCAATTATTATTGCCAATAATAATAATTATTGTAATTATTACCAATTATTATTATTATCATTATAATTATATACGATGTGTATGGATTTTTCTATTTTTTCATGGTTTTCGAAAAATGATTGAAAAATTTATTTCGTTCCAGAATAACAAAAAATTAACTATCTATCGTTATTTTAAGAGTTATAAGCAATGCACGAACATAAGACAAATTTTTTTTTGTAGATGAATTATACCTCTGATAAAGGGAGCAGTGTGTTTTTCAAACATTGAGATTTGATTTCTCATAAATCTGTCCGACAAAGTTGAGGTTTAAACAAATTTTTTTTTATGAACCATTGAGCCATAATGCCTTTTTGACTAACAGCGCCCAATGCTGCTTAACTTCAGTGATCAAACAGGAACTGGTTTATTAAGCGTGGCATGTCCGTTGGCAAAAATTGGCAAAAAATTGTTCGTTGTTATTTTACATTCTTTCCATAAATAGGGATCCTCGGATTTTGGAGGAATTCTGACAAATATTTTTGCTTATTTCTGACATTTTCTCCAGTAATTCAGACACCTAATTGGAACTTTTGGACCTCTCTGATTTCGAAAATGGAATCAAATATTTTTACGCTCTTCCCTAATATACATTCTATTTGAAAATATCTAACAACTCATCAATAACATGAACAGATTTTCTCTTATTTCCAGATATTTTTAAATCATACACGGAAAAAATTTGTACTGGAGGAAGTACAGGATTAGTTACGGGGGATATGAGAAAAATTCGGTGAATTAACATTAACTTTCCTGTATATCGTCTACAACTGTTGAGTTATAATTACAGAACTGATAATAAATTTTGGAAATTGGTGCAGTTAGTGTTCAAAATGATTATTATGAATAAGTTGAAG
Source organism: Neuroterus valhalla (assembly GCA_011762715.2). Taxonomy (NCBI): domain Eukaryota; kingdom Metazoa; phylum Arthropoda; class Insecta; order Hymenoptera; family Cynipidae; genus Neuroterus; species Neuroterus valhalla. Next base: position 4,151 of record WSXT02225503.1, on the reverse strand, counting down.
AGAAACTACATTTCCGCTGCGAGAATAACGGTTCTCGGTCGCTCAAAATTACAGAACTTTACTGTGTTTTTAAATATACAAAACCACCTTCAGGTCGCAAATCCTCAGAATCAAACAAAATGAAGCCAGAAGTTTTTATAATTTAACTTCAGAGAGACTCACAAAGCCAGATTTTCAAAAATAAGCATTTGTTTAAAAATTTTTCACAAATAAAATATGGCGAAATCAAGTTCTTTTGAAATCTAATTGTATAACCCTTTTGTGAATATAAGACTTCGAGTCATGAACTAGATAAACAATATAGAATATAAGGAGTTTGAGGCAAAGCTGATTTTAAAATTGTCATCAGTTTTGCAGAATATATTCATAAATCTAATTCTACTGGAAAAATATGTCCGAAGCAGTGTTTGCCTTTAGTTTTGCGAAAAAAAATTATTGGAACAAATTATCTTTTCTAGATAAATTTTCAATTCATAATCAATTTTATCTTCAGATTGGAACCATTTTCAAATCTTACTGCATATAAACAAATGTGTTCTTATTATTGTTTGGATCGTTTTAAATTAATCCGTCTGAACAAATAAACTATTCCATAAATGTTTTTTTTTATATCTCATATTACATTGAAAAAAATATTTTTTATCTTTAGTTTTGTCATTTTTTTGTGACTTTTTCACTCATCAATTTTTTTTTTGTGATAATTTTATCAACTCTCATATATTAAACTCATGAAATAGGAGCTTGAAAAACAGAATAATTTTTTTCTTATGCTTCAATTAACATATCTTTTACTGCTTCATCGATTTTAAGTTTTTTTTCCATCTTGTATCTCATGTCATGAATCCTTTGCAGCATATTGTACAATTTTCTACGGGTTATTACAGCATTTCTTCTGTTTCCCAAATGATTATTCTATGGGACGTAAAAATAACTATTCAATTATACAGTATTTCGCCTCGAAAAGTTTCGGAAGAAATAACTTTTGAAGATCGTTGATTAGGAATAAAAAGACCTTACAGGTAACTAATCAACTTTATCTCGGCGATTTAATTCAGAAACTTCGTGTGATTATTTGAATAATTGAAGAGTCATTAGTCCAATTAGAATGGATTTAATGTTCCAAAAACAAGAGGCATTCCGCAAGCATTTAAAGAGAGTGTGCAAATGATTGATTTGTTGTTTTAGAGTTGAAAGTTATTGCATACGTGGGCTTAAGGTTCAATGTTTGTGTATTAGAAATTAGTAGACTTAGTGTTCATAGGTTAATGGTTTAGAGTCTAGGATTTCAGGGTTCATGGATTTAGGGTTCATCGATTTAGGTTTTACATGGGTTAAGGCTTTGAGGTTCAGGGGTTCAGGTTTCATCAGTTTCATAGGTTTATGGGTTTCGGGTTTGAGGGTTTATGGGTTTAGGGTTCAAGGGTTTGGGGCCTATGGGTTCATCAGTTAAGGTTCTATAAATTTCGGGTTCATGGGTTCAGGGTTTATGGCTTTATGGGTTTTGCGCTCATGGGTTTTGCGCTCATGGGTTTTGCGCTCATGGGTTGAGGGTTTACAGTTTTTGTTCGATTTGGTTAAGATTTGCGATCTGTAGGTGGTCTTGAACCAGGGAATGATCGAGAATTTTATAAGACCGAAAAAAAACCGCGAAATGACAGTGATCGAACTTATTTCTTGACCAGGATTTTACAAATTTTTAGAGTAAAAATTTATCTAATTTATATTTTATGGTTTATTGTTTGAAATCAATCAGATTCATAATTTTCTTTAATTATGATATCTTTCAGTTTCGAATGCGTGAGGCTCAAATCTCCCAGTTTGAAAATTTTTCATTACAAATTCAAGAAATTAAAATTAGAGATTAAAAATTAGAGGATTTTGTAATCAAAGATTGAAATTTAAAGAAAATGTTAGACAATCAACGGTGAATAGAAATTAAATAATGATTTTTTGATACGAACTGTACTTTAAGAATTGAAAAGTAATAATATTCTATGGGACAAAACAAGTCGGAACAATTCACGAAATATTTTCAATTTTAGAATAACTTTAAGATAAAAAATTTCATACATCAAGCCTTTTATCAAAATTTGAACATTTTTTGAGTCCAAAGTATTCTATCTTGAAACATAAAAACTGAATATTTAAAAATTGCACATTTTTGTTATTCGTTATTATACAAGATTTGAGGGACAAACGTCACAAAAAAATCGGACAGGGATCTGATAGGGAAGTTCTGCGTGCATTGTATGTTAGGTTAGGCTATGGGATATGTGTGTGTACACTTATGTTAGATAAGAATATATCACTCTCGTGTTCCGTGCGATCCTTCCTTCTGAAGTACACTCCACACTATATATGTTCAAATTTGGAAACGATGCGACGTGTAGAAATCCCAGAACTCTGTCGTAATTCTGATTTGATAGGTGTTCTGTGAATTGTCCTGTTTTACACTTTGTTTTTAACGGACTTCAGTTTTGTAGATCTTAAAGCTTCCTATTGGTGAAATTACTGTCAAATTTAAGAACTCTCCCTGAATGATATTCAATTCTAATAGAAAAAGTTCTGTGGAGTTTACGAAAATGTGGGTCTGTGAAAATAACGTATTTTTTCTAATATCCGCCACTCCGTAACAAATCCTGTGAATTGTTATTTGTTATTGTGATTCATAATATATGTTATCTTGCTTTGCATACAAAGAAAAATAATCATGATATGTTACATGTGTATGTGTCTGCGAAATGAAACTAAAAATAGAAGCACGTTAAAGATAAGATGAGGTATACGTTAATGGAACATTCAACATATTTTATGCGCGATAAACTTGATCGTTTATCTTCGCCATGTGACTGCACTTTTCACACGATCGTGAAAGATCATTAAAGATTCATTGTATGTTCCATCGACAATTACTTTAGTTGTATCAACTTAAGTGACTTGGCGTGCGACAGTAGGAACTTCCAAGAAATCGAAGACGCTGTCTGCATGTCGTCAGTTTGCAAGGTCGTTTCTTCAGGTCTTCGAACCACATGTCACGTCCGCTGTCTGTAATACTTCCGCTCTTTTAATAAAGAAATCATCCGGAAGTAAAGTTATTTATACAAATCCCTAAAGCCGAATGTAAATGCATATATTGATCAGAATACACTGAAATCTGGATATAATTTCCTTCGCTTTATGTTGTTCCAAGGGGAGAAAGCGAGGGGCTGTGAGCGCAGCGTGCTTGATGGATCCCGTAGCCACAAAGCGAGCATATTTATGCATATTCGAATTTATTTTAAAATACACACTGTTAGAAAAAACGGACTGATTTTTAATATGCAAGTGGGTAAAGTCATTTGCATATGCCGTATATCAAATTTAATATACCATACTGTCGTAGGATTAATATATTTTCATATCAAAATTAATATACTATTTTATTAAATCCTTATACACAGAGGAATATCAATTATACACTAGTTTCAATATGAATTTTATATTCTGTATATTAAGATTAATGTACCGGTAAAAAATTTTAATATGCCAAATTATTTTTCCGAAATCATTTAAATTCACAACGACGGTTTGAAACTGCAGTAAAGCGTCTGCATTAAAAAATTTCTTACCATTATAGATCAATCCATATTGAAGAAAGATGTTTGAAATACAGATAACATTATTGCAGTTTTGAAACATTCCTGTAAAAATAATTAATTTTAAGATAATTATTTGGCATATTTCAATTTAAAACATGAAATTCAATTTGATTATATACAAATGAAATCAAAATGCGAAAATTTGGTGAAAATCATGGTAACGTAAATCTTAGTGCGGGAAATATAATATAATGAACTGTAAACTTTCTTCGAACCAATAAACATATCGTATAACCTCTACACGAACTATTATCATTATTAAATAGAACATTAAATATTAAATATTTATTATAATACATTTTTTTTTTGAAAATATAATTTTATAAACCGTTAGTTCTCTTCGGAATGATATTCTCGATGCTTCAGGTGGTTCGACAGAATTAAAGTGGTGTATTGACCAAATTGGCAATGGAACATCGTGCTCCAAGTCCAGTATCTGCAAAAAATAGGCAATAAAATATATGTCAGATATTTTTTCAATTTGTCTTCGGGGCCAGTAGCTTGTAGATTAGA
>WSXT02225492.1:0-16608 GCA_011762715.2 Neuroterus valhalla | reverse complement strand
CTGAGGTTTCTGAATTTTTTGAAACTAGGGACGGAAGCTATACTAGATTCTAAATTGTATTGTATTTGAATAAGATCCATGATTAGATAAAAAGGGAACTGAGTGTTGAAAATAACTCTGTACTCTAGATAAATCTTCCACAGCCATAAGATCAATCTATGTACTTGACGATCCAGAGTGGTGCGTAAGACCCATGCTGTACTATGGATAAGCCCACCGAGTTAACTAGAGGCGAGAAGTATTTAGATTGATTAGGAGAAATATTTAGGTTGGTATTAAAATCCCCCGTAATTATAACATTATTGTAATTAGGAGTGCAATCAAAAAGCTTCTTTCCAAAATCGTTACCAAACCGAGCGTTAGGTGGTTCATATACAACTCCGAAAAGTAAACGTTCAGGAGAGGCAAAGATATCAAGGAATAAAAATTCGGTAGCTGGCACAGAGGTTTCAGTACTGGAGTGTAGAATCCTGCATTTTAAATCATTATGAACATATGTACACACATACTCTACCACCTCTACGCGCCTCTCTATCTTTTCTGAAAAGTGTGTAATTATTGAGGCTAATAGTTGACGTATCAAATTGGGGTTTGAGCCAAGTTTCAGATACAGCTATAATTTTAAAAGGATCTCTGACAAAAGTGATAAGCAAACTCGTTAAAATGAGCAAGCAGTGATTGAGAATTCACATGACACATTTTAAGACCAACCATTGAGTCTTACAGGGAGGAGACAATACCATGTATAGGGCATCTTACGGATGAGAGCCCTGCAATAAAGGTCCAAGGACGTGAGAAACCCCAAGTTTGATAAAACAGACCAAATTTTATCAACAATAATATTAAGAATGCCGGTGCTAAATCGGTCATATCGAATATGATACTCACACATGGAAAAAAGTGCCGAAAAGTGTACAGAAAGATTATGCATGGAAAAATAGAATTGATGAAAAGTGTATCAAATAATGTAAATACTGCAAATCATATTCCCCATAATTGCAAATGGGAATATTCTCCTACGACGTTGAAATCAACGGAGAGCGTCCAGATCTCTAACATGGGATATAAAAATTCTCGGCGCACCATCAGATTCACGGTAGAAGTTCCCCCCCCCCCTCCCGCAACCCACAATCATTTGATTTTGTTGATCCTCTTCAAACCCAAAGCAGCACTGTAGATTTGGCGGTTGGTCTTGGTCAGCGGCTCCCTGAGGTACAGAGCTCTGTCCTCGCTCCAACCAATAAGTTTCGTCGATAGACCACGCTTCTTTTTACTTAGCTCAAGTACGTTTTTACAAGTAACTTGCGAGTTCAAGATCGCTATAACAATCGGTGGAAGCGAGGAGCGAGAAACACTATAATTTGCAGATCTCAGTCTGTAGATGGAAGTCAGATCATTTTAATTGAGGGATACCTCCAAGGTAGAGGCGATTCGGCAAAATGTGTCAGAAAGAGCCTCTCCCTCCTTTACTGGTAGATCATGAAGCTCCAAATTTTTGCAGAGAGCTGCTTGCTTAAGGTAATTATATTTCAAATTCAAAGCGGCTAACTCAGATTCTAGCATGGTTTGTCGATCCTCCAGAGCCTTTGACGTTGTGAGAAGATTTTTAAAATCAGTCACACTGGATGCAGTAGTTTCCTCCAGTACAGAGGTGCGATTAGCGTTATTTATTATACAATCTCTCGTACCCTTGATAGAAGCGTCAGGAGAATTAATAAAAGTGATTTGGTCTCTTTGGAATGACTTGAGTGACGCTCTTATGTGCAACAGGCCTGCTTCCTGACATTTCGTCACCGCGTCGACGATAGCTGCCTCGACTCCGGGCACCATAGCAGCAGACGCTGATCCTGAAGTTTTGTCAACATCATCATCGGTTACTAAATTGCTAATAGATTTTCGGATATTTCATTTTGAAGTGTTTGTATCCGCAGACAGTGTTCAAGAGCAACTAGCACAATACCAAATCTTCTCCTTATTTTTTATTTTTGACAGGTCTTTACTCGGCAGATTGAGGCAGTGCAGGTACAAGTGAGTCAGCGACCTCTCCCGTGACAATCTCATTACAGAAGAGGCAGTCCGCCATCTTTGAAACGAAGTTCAAGCAAACGTAAAAAATAAAACACAAATTCCACTATTTTTTTACTGAAAACTATTCAGTAAAGCACACGTACACAATCCTCAACACTTGGCACACCACGCCGACTGCCGTTTCTCGAACGCGATATAGTTGATAAACAGGTTAAAAAATGGATGCGCGAAGGTACAGTCAGACCTAGTTAATTCGCGAGTTCGGTATTGGTTACTGAGAAAAGAGATGGCTCTCATCGTATTTGTATAGATTGCCATTCACTGAATGCGAAAATTGAGAGGGGTTGTTATCAAATATCGGTAATTGAGGAACGAATAGATAAACTTAGAGACGCGAATGTATGCAGTGCTATTGATTTAGGGAATAGATTCTTCCATGTTGATGGCAACGAATCAAGACGAAAATACACTTCATTTGTAGCGAATAGCGGTCAGTATGAATTTTTGAGAGCACCTTTTGGTTTATGTAACTCACCTCCAGTTTTTAAACAATTTGTTAATCATATTTTCATAAAGCTTGGTAATGAGGATATTGTGGTAGTTTATTTCGATGACGTCATCATACTGGCTAGTATTCTGATAGAGGCACTCAACAGATTGAAGATTGTATTTGATCTCTGTGGTACATATGGGTTGGGAATTAACATCAAGAAATGTCAATTCATGGAAGAAAGGATTGAATATTTGAGACAAACTATTGAAAAGGGTAAGGTTTATCCGTCGGAAGAAAAGGTGCGTGCAGTCGTCAATTATTCAGAACCCAGTTCATTGAAGGAGGTTCAAAGATTTCTGGGCCTAACCGGATATTTTCGCAAATTTATTAGGTCACATGCTCCCATCGCTAGGCTTTCAAGTGACATGCTCCAGAAGCACCGGCCGTTCCGCTTTGAAGAACCACAAAGAACCTCATTTAATAGTTTGACAGCCGCACTCACTAGTTGCCCAGTACTGGAGATTTTCGACCGAGAAAGAGAGACAGAGGTGCAAACTGATGCTATCAAGGAAGGATTTGAAGCCGTTCTGTTACAAAAGTGCGCAGAGGATGGCCAGCTTCACTCAGTTCATTTTGTGAGCCGCAAAACGAGTTCCGACCAACAAAATCTTCACAGCTGTGAATTGGAAGTCTTGGCTGTAATTGAAGCTTTGAGAAAGTTCCGTACCTATTTGTTGGGGATCCAATTCAAGCTGGTAACAGATTGTTCAGCATTTGATCAGACAATGAAGAAGAAGAAGTCTAACCGAAAATATGGAGATGGGCAGAAGAAATTGAGACCTATAAATATGAAATTCAACATAGACCAGGTTCGAGAATGCTCCACGCGGATGCTCTGAGTAGGCACCCTGTTTTATCTATTGAAATTGATGATATAACGACTAGGATAATCAAGTTGCTAGAAGAAGATGCCGGGTTGAAGCTAATAAAACGTTCCAGCTTCCAGCTTCAATGGAAATGGACGTAATGAAGAATGTTTATGAGAGAAGTCACGGATCTTTCAAGGAAACGCAAGACAGCATTAAACAGTAATATCACATTCCTCAGCTGAAAGCAAAAGTTGACAAATATATTTCGAACTGTGTTCGATGTATTATTGCTAATAGAAAAGAAGGAAAGCCAGAAGGATTTTTACAGCCACTACAAAAGCCAGATATCCGTCTGCACACTTCTCACATGGATCACCTGGTTCCTTTACAGTCAACATGTAAAAGATATAACCATATCTTGGCTATAATAGATAGTTTTGCAAAGTTTACCTAACTCTATCCTACACGATCCACGACGACATCAGAAGTTATTGAGAAGTTGAATAAACAAAAGTTTATTTTTGGAAGTCCTTATTGCTTCATAACGGACAGAGGTACAGTATTTTCTTCGGAAGAGTTTCGTCAGCATTGTGAAGCAGAGGATATCAGGCATTCAATGATAAATACTGGTCTACCAGGCGCTAATGGACAGATTGAACGATTAAATCGATCGATCATTTCTATACTCACTAAGCTTTCAGTGGATGATCCAAGCAAGTGGTATAAGCACGTAGAGAAGCTGCAGTATATTCTCAATTGACGTATCAACGCATTATTGGATCAAAGCCTTTCGAATTGTTGGTTGGTGTTCCTATGAAATGCAAGGGAGATTTACGACTCAAGGAGTTGTTGGAGGAAGAACTTCGTGAGCAGTTCAGTGGAAATCGTCTATCACAGAGAGTGAAAGCCAAGAATCAAATTCTCAAAATGCAGCAAGAGAACCAAAAGACCTACAACCTATAACGTAAGGCACCAAGAAAATACAAGGTAGGTAATTTGATTGCCATACGACGAGTTCAAATGATACCCGGATGAAAATTGCGTGCAAAATACTTAGGACCCTATAAGAATCTGAAAGCTAAGCCAAACGACACGTATGATGTGGAGCGAGCAGTACCGTGGGTTGACACGCGTTAACCTTCATTCGGCTCGAATGCCTCTTTCAGGATGGCCGAATTGTAGGAAATATATTATAATTCTATTCTATATTACTAATTAACATAAGGATGGGTTTGAATGTCACGGGAGTTTGCGTCAATATAAGGGCGGGGTAAGGTTAATTCGTGTAAAAGAAAAAGTACATTAAAAAATTTTTTTTTCTACAACACAGTGTAAATATCATTATTAAAACTAATAGTTTATCAAAGTACAACATTCGAAGAATATTCTATGACATTTCCATAAAGATATATTGCAAAATACGGCAATGGCAGCAATATTATTCGGAAGAGTCGCGGAAAAAAGTATAATTGCGGTGCCCCTCATAACTTCAGAACTACAGTACCGATCCTTTTGAAACTTGTTACACTATTTCTTTACGCAATTCACGAGGTAGCGCGGGAGAGTTTTTTACGAATTTGTTAATATTTTTCATTTTACAATAACAAATAAGCCGATTTTTTCGCGAAAATCGCGTTTTTACTTCAATGTGTTCCCAAAAAGTGAAAAATTGGAATTTCGAAAAACCCACCCAGCGTTACCTGGGGGAAGCGATTATCTGACGAAAGGATTTTGATTTTTTGATTTCCGATGATTCAGTACCCAGTTATGAGGGGCACCGCAATTCTACTTTTTTCCACGACGGATTAACCTTACCCCGCCCATAATAGAACGCTACGCTCTATAACGGGCAATTTGGAATACCATTCTAAGACGTACTAAGCTGCAAGAAAGACGTGTAAAGTTTTACTCTCAATCATTGAGACGCTGTTACTTTTTCATATCAATGAATGCATTAGTTATGTGAACTTGGAGTGAATCACTTATTTCTGAAGTTCCTGAACAAGTTTTGTTATAAAAATTTCTATATAATCAAATTACAATCATATCCATTACAGTATCAAAATGGTAGTGTTTATATCTTTCAAAATTATTTGATATTGTAAGGCCAAAAATACATGCATCTGCTTCGAAGAGACATTTGCAAAAAACTGCAGTTCCACCGTGCAATTCATCGAAGTGTTTTGTAAGATTCCCCAAAAATTAGACAGCAGAAAAAGCCAGAAGGACTTGATGACCTTCGATTACTTGTATTTTATTGAAACTGATCAAGAATTAAGTACCTCAACGGGAATTGCAAGCTTTAAAGTACTGGATATCACTGAGAAAATAGTAGAATTAGTTGAATCGCTTCTTTGTGTGGTTCGTTCTATAGGCATCCAGTATCTGGATGCAATAGAATTTTCTGAATCATTCCTGCAAAGTGAAGAATTAGTTTCTCACACACTTTCAAAGTTGATTTAAAGACGTGCATGTCCTATACTGGTAAGGAGGTTTGCATTGCAAAGTGCTGAAAAATTTTTGGCGTTGTTTTACGTTGTCAGGAGTAACTTCCACAAGGACAGCTGTAGTGAAGAAGAATGCTAAAAAAAGTTTTATCATGACTTTATTTTTTTGTGAATAATAAAATTTGAAAAACGTGATATTTTTCAACACAATCCTACTATATTTTCCAATTTTCGTGCTTTTGGAGTGCCTTCTTATGCTCCAAATGAAAATCGAGATTATAATTTATTTAAGGGTACGTTCGGCAGCTCCGATCAGTTTGGGAAGAGATTAGAATTTGATTATCTTCCCTACCTAGTCAAGGACTCAAGAACAAAGGACAAAAACAGCTTTCTTGATGATCCCAACTCCTCAATGCTTTTACATGCCAGCTTTTTTATCGGATCGTCCATTGAAAATCGATTTTCAACGTGCATGCAAGGAATCTTATCTTTTTACCTGACTGTTAACCTCAAATTCTGAAAGATTTATATAAGAATTAATTGTGAACAATCAGTTATATGACTTCTGATTAGCAACTCAATTTTATAATTTACATTCTAAAGACAATAGAAATGATAGTTCAAAATCATTGATATATTAATATATACGTAAACAAACCCGCGTCACATTAGAAAAAGCATCTTACCTGCTACAATAAATATAAACTACAACGATGTGCTTGCACTGTTCACTAACAGACCAACTTTGCGACTATGCATTCCACTTTTGATATTTTGACATTCAAAGTAATTTCACCTTTTACTTTAAAAGGGTTGTTTTTTAAATTTGAGATTTGCATACAGTATGCTACAATAGCAAACCAAGCGCTTACCGACTTTTAGCCACAATAAATAATATGTCCAGCGTTTATATCACGTTCGCCTTTATTAAAATTTCTCTTCGTTGATGCAGCATTCGCGAGAACACAAATCTCACAGAAGGAGAGCTTCATTTTGGAACGAAGTTGCTGAAGTGATGCTGAAAAGCGTTATTTACGCGAATCGTTTACGACTTATTGCGACATGAAAGAAAAGCGTTAACGATCCTAGTATACCCTCACTGGCATTGACATATGATACCTTGCCTGATCAATGCACTAGCATTGGGAATCAAGGGAGAGATATATGACACCATTTAACATTCTTACGAGCATCGTTCAAGATCTATAGATTTCACGCAAATGCAGCTTCTTGCATTTCGAAAAATTTTCAACCAATTTCTTCACATTTGATATGTCATTGTTATTAGCGTGACAACAGCGTTCGAATAACAAAAATTGGACTATTTTCACGATTTTTCATATTTTATTATCGTTCGTAATAGATGTATAAAAAAAAGTGAACGTGTCAAGTGACACGTGGAAGGAACGAAGTTTCTTCCGTTGCTTAACAAATGCTGAATATAAACGTTCCTTAAATAATTATATAAAAGTAATTCATGTCTTTGAAACATGCAGTAGAACAGAGTTTCGAATGCGTGCTGAAGGGGAAGGACGTACGTTTATATGCATTCGAAACTCCGTTCCTTCCGCATGTCACTTGTTTTGAATGATTAAACTTTTTATTCACACATAGATCCATTTTGATATCCAAAACGACCCATCTATTTCCGTCATCTCGCGATCGCAGCGCCGTGAGTTCGGTTCCCGAAAAGAATTGAAGGAGTAACAGATGCCAAGCTATTCGTAGAATTTATAAAAGTTTTTTGACATAGAATACTAGCTCCTTTCCACAGTCGATCTTTTCTGGTTCTCCAAAATCTAGGATGATGTCCTTTAATTTAAAAACAACATAACTCGCAAAGTTGTCCTTGACTAGATGCATCTTCATATACATACTTTGTTCAATTGACTATTGATACTACGAGGCACTCCCGGGTAAAATACAACGTGATACTGATATGATTGCAGTGGGACTGGTTAAAATCTATATCTAAATTTTTCAATTCGTTATATCGTTGGAGCTTTTCCAAAATAAAATGTTTAATTTCGCTTGCATATAGATCCGCAACTAAGAAAGAAATACGAAATTTTCCGGCCCAATTGCTGAGAATTCCTATCCTCTTTCGATCTTTGAGCGCTTTTCTATATAAAGATTTAATTTCTTTGGACAGAAACGTCATTTTTGAGAATCAATAAATAGAATTATCTTTAAACTTTCAGCTTTTTGAGCAACTTTTTATGAAAAACAGAAAAGGAAAAAAGGGCCCTTGATTTAAGAGAAGTCCAATTTATTCTTTGTCTTCATTTTTGAAGACCAAATCAATCAATTGCAGTGTAAATAGAATCAGTTATAAATTACCAAAATAAATTGTCGTTAAAGATTATACATCAAAGAACTTATCCAATTCAACGTTTTTGAAGTTTGATGAGTTTCCAATTTTATAATTATTATTTATATATTGAAGTGAGCCAGAAATAAAAAATGTTTGAAAATCAAACATGGCAGTGCTGGAGATATCTGCAATGACTTCCTAAAATGAAAGATGCGCTTGGTTCTACACGTTGTTGCAATTCGCAATAAGGGTAAAAATGTTTACTCTTGATAATTAATAGTATACTGTTTTTCTTCATACCCAGTCGAAAAAACGTTGAATAATCATATTTTTATAGAGAATATATGTACATTATAGCATGTATTGATGCCTGCCCCGACATTTGCAGCACGAGCGAAGCGAGTGTTGCTGGTCTAGACAGGCATCAAATAAATTGACTAAAGTAAATGTAATCACAGATCTTCAAAAGAAATAATTTCAGTTTGAATCTTTTATGAATCTTTGGTTAATATTAATTTTCAAATTATATTCACTTATACATAAAAATACAAATTAAATCCAAGAAAGCTTTGAGGTTTGCCCTGAAGTTTGCCATATGATATCGACTGCCTGCCTTACAATCCATGCCGGAGGAACGTACTTTCGACCGAGGTATGAAGGAAAAATATTTCCCTTGTGTGCACAATAATTATGAATATTTAATTTATTTACGCACAGTTTAAGGTATGTAGTGTCAAGTATCAAGTCACATATCACTGAATTCGCAAATCTTTAAAAGATGTTTAGGAAATCTGAAAAATCTCTAAAAATCTCGAATATAAGAAAAATGAGCCATTATTGGTTTACTGCAACTAAAAACATGTCATGTATCAGACTCAGTTACAGGAAATAAAAAATTGGCAGTTTCTTTACTTCTAAAACATTCATCAAAATTATTCCACATTAACTTTATGTTACACCGAAATTAGGAACTAATTTTTGGAACCCGATGTCTGGAGGGGCTACGCTCCAAGGGGGGTCGCTGATTATGCAATATTGAAAAATGCGATTTTTGCACTCTTTTATTTGTTTTGCGGTGTGTTTCTCCCTCACAATTTTGAAAAAGAAATCGTAACTTTGATCTAAAATAAGTACAAAATAATTATTAGAGTTTGCAACAACGGAAAATGCAAATTTTACATTCTTTCATGCGTTTTACGATGTGAACAGTACCATAGGCTTTTTAAAGAGATTCAATAGCGCAAAATTTTGGGATATATTACCAAATTTGCACAAAATGTAAACATAATATTATTCTGCTGCCCATTTCTAACAAAAAGTTGCAATTTTGTGTGAGGCATAAATCCACAGCGCTTGATTAGCACAACATTAGTTCGTTGAAGAGTACTTAATACGATCATTTCCAAGAAAAATCGAGAATGTATGGGCGCAAATCTACAGCGCTTGATTAGCACAACATTCAACATTCATGTGATTATTTCCGGGAAAAATCCAGAATGCATACTTTTCAAACATAAAAAAAAATTCGAAACTTAACTGAAAAAAAAATATTCGAAAGTATGCAACAACCACTGCGTTAGCGACATTTTTTTAACAAGAGCTCGTATTTTCATTCAGAGTGTTCAAACATAGAAACTTAATTTTCAACACTGGTTTTTACTCATAAAAAATATTTTCTTTCTGTAATAGAATGGGGTAGATTCTTTAGGTTATAATAATAAAACATGCATAGAGAGAAAATCGTTTACGAAAAATATGATGAAGTTTGAAAAATGGAAATATACCTTGAGCGCGCGTCCTTCGAATCTCGCGAATCACGCTCGATAATAAATTCACATGGCGCTTATCGCTCGGTCTTTCAACTTCCTCACATTTGTGCCTCGACTTTTTGAAATTAAAGAGCAAAACGTCGACTACTATAATTTTATGATTGTGAATTAGCTTTGGTTAAACCTTTTTTGGCTATAACGAATGCATTCTCATCGCATTCATTCTAACATTTTTTTCGTATCCTATATACTTATTTGCTGGGAAGTGAAATCCTTCTTTTCAATGAGATTCTTTCACGATCGAAACGAGAGAAGAGTCTGTGAAAAATGACTGGTAAACAAACTCGTCTTTTCTTTGTAGGCTCCAAGATTGTGTACCAAAAAGCAATCGAATTGGATAATTCTTCCGAAAGTTATCCGACATACCCTAGCGGAAAAAATGGAAGAGATCGGAAAGGAAATTCTTTCTGACCCTTTCCGATTTTATGCGACCTTTCTCCCGATTCATTACAACCGCCTCTCTTTTCCGAAGCCTTCGGACCCTTTCTCGACCCCGCGACTAGCTCTCTCTGAAGTTTTCCAAATTCCCTCCAAAGTGTCCCGATTAGTTTATTCTTCATGGTATCTCACTGTCTGTTTCGTTCTGAATGTTACCAGATAAATTACATGCATAAATTATACATTTGAATAATAATTAGAAAAAATTTTCTCATAAACATTATTATATTAATATATATTGTTAAGTAAGTGGTGAATGATTATAATTATAAACTATTGATAATGATAAATAGGAATAATATGAGATATAACCATAATTAATGGATCGTGCGATTTTAATAATTGTAATTTATGGAATAATTATTATCAACGAATCTTAGAAAATCGAACCGCTATAATTATAATTAATCATATTTGTGTATGTACAATATTATTATATTATTATTTATTATTACGTTTTACATTATTACTATATTATATGACATATCATCATATAATTATGATAACAAACAATAATAGTAGATTGAATTTGATTTGTGAAATATTCAATTAATAAAATGAATAATATAATATTTCATAAATTAACAAAAAAAAAACAGGCAAAGTGTATACTTAAATCAAACCTAGCGACAACGTGATGATTGAGTCATCTTTGAATTTTTAATTCAATTAGTGCAAGGTGTTCGTAAGTGAGAGTAGGAACAGTATAAGAAAGAGGAAAGTTGGGGTGTGAATGTTTTTCTAGATTGAGACGGATTTGCGTGAGCGAGAATATAGAAGCAAGGTGCATTAGCAAGACAAGTAGGTATAGGGTTTGGGTGCTAGAGGCGGCGCGGTCGAAGGTAGGAAGATTTGGAAGTGATCAATGGGTGACGAGAGGAGTTAAAATAAGGAAGAAAGAGATTCCAAAGAGGAAGTGTTGCGAACACCGCAAGGGGGAGAAAGCGAGAGAAAGTCAAGGCGCAAATATAGAAAGACAGTAGGAAGAGAGAAGTTGAGGGTGTAGAGCTTAGGATCGTCAGAGGGATTACTTGAAAGGAGAAAAAGGGAATGGGAAAGCAGTGAGAATACAGAAGAATTGAGGGCTATGATAAATGTCCAACAATGTTCAGGTCACCGCTGGAAAGACAAAAACAGAGACGAGGCTAGAGGGCCGATTTAAGGGGTTAATTTGCAAGAAATTCGAAGAATGATGAAAGAGGTATTGGGAATGCACGGAAAGAGACACAAGGAACTGGCGGAGGGGGATAAAAGAGTAAGGGAAAGTTAAGAAAAATCTACATAAGAGGATGCGAACCTAGAGCAAAAACTAGAGAAGCAGGGGAAGTCTAAGGAAAACTGAAGGAGTTGTAAAGTAGGTTGGAAAAATTGCATGAGGCAATTTGAAAGTTTGAGAAAAAGTGACAGAAGAGTGACGAGGAGTTAGAGAAAGGAAAGCAGAAAAAATATTACCATGAAAATTATAAGATTAGAAGGGAAGGATTAGGAGGAAAGGATTAGAAGGAAAGGATTAGAAGGAAAGAATTCGAAGGAAGGCGTAGAAGAAGTATTAAAAAGGATAAATGCGAAGGTACAGTTGGATGGAGTGAGAAGTACAGAAAGGGACGAGGGAAGAGTGGAGAAAATGGCGCAGGGGAAATTGAAGAATAGAGAAGATAATAGGGAGATAATGTCAAAGAAAAGAGTCTTATATGGAAGCGAACAGAGAATAGAAGATGATTTGACAAGGGAAGAAAGAGATATGCAGTACAAGTCGTGGAAAATAGCAGAAGAGGAAACAGGAAAGGGAAAAATTACGTGGGTTAAGTATCGAAGAATACAGATAGAAGGCATATTGTGAGATTAGGACGAAGAAAGGGGATACTTAGTGGAACGTAAGAGGTCGAGGAACGAATTGAGAAAGAAACGGAAGAAAGGAAAATAAGGAAGAGGGGAGAAGAACTGTTAAAGAGGATGAAATAAGGCAAGAATGGCGGATATGTTCCTAGAATGTACCTGGATTAGAAAGAAAGGATAGGGAGTTTATGAAGAAGTTGGGGCAATGGGGAGTCATATGATGGTAGAGAAATGGCTAGATGAGAGACGGGGGAAAGAGTGAAGAAAAGTCTACCAAAGGGATTGAGGTGGAAGGTACAAGAAGCAGAGACAGAATTTAAAAGGGTAGAGCAATCAGAGGAATGGTGATGGGATAAGGAAAGAGTTGGAAGCGGAGGAAAAAGATGAAAATGGTTTGAGGGAACAGAAAAGAAGAATAATTGCAGTAGAGATCGGGTTAGGAAAGGAGGGGTGGAAGAAAGGAGGGGTATATGTAAATACATATGTGGAGAGAAGAAGGAAAAGTTAGGTTATATAATGGAAGGAAAAGCAGAAGGTGTAAATTTAATCATAGGAGAAGATTTTAATGTAAGAACAGGAAAAAGAGGAGGAAAAGGATAGAGAGAAGAAGGGGATAGGACTGGGTGGAAACCTATAAAGACAAAGTAGTGAATGGAGGGTAAAGAAAGACAGTAGAGATTACTGAGTATATTGGGAGGGAGAGGATGGTTTATCTCGAACGGGAATATTGAGGGTGATAAGGAAGAGGAGTACACTTATGCAGGAGAAAAGAAGGGAACAGCTAAAGACCATGTCATTGTTGACGATCAGGTGAGAAAGAAAATTAGAAGTCTCGTAATATGAGAGTACGTAGACTCAGACCATTTACCACTTATAGTGACAGTAGGGAGAGGAGGAAAGGCTGAACGAGAAACAGCAAAGAAAATAAGGAATGAAAAAAAATCAGGAAAAGGTAACTGGACAGCAGAAGGAATAGAAGAATTCAGAGAAAGTTAAAGATGGTGAAAATGGGATAAGGAAATGTAAATGAGGAGATGGGAACTGTGACAGAAAAGGTAAAAGGAATTTCAGATGATGATATTGAGAGGAAAATCAGCGAAGAGGGTAAAAGAGGCAGCTGGGATGAGGAATGTAGAGTAGCTAGTACAGAGAAAGAAGCATGGAAGATAGTAAATAGGCAGATGAAAAGAAGGAAAAGAACTAACCAAGCGATGGAAATTTTAGAATGGAAAGAATGTTTCATGGAATCGTTACGAGGAGCAGAAAATGAAATAACGAGAGGAAAGGAAACAGGTTGAGGGAAAGGACATCACAAGGGAAGGAATATAGATGGCTAGGTGTACTAATAGTAAAAAATGAAAGGGGGAAGAGTTTAAAGATTATAGGGGGGTGACGCTGTAGCCAACATCATATAAATATACAAAGGATAATCAAAAGAGAAAAAAAGGGGGAGGGGGGAGGTGACAGCAATGTTTGTGGATTTGGAAGCAGCTTTTGATTCGTTGGACAGAGGAGAGATAGTTAAAGCTATGGAGGAAAAGGAGCTTAGAGGAGGTTTGAGGAAAACAGTATCGGAAATCTTCAGGGAAACAAAAAGGAGAGTATGAGTGGAGGAACAGATAGGAGAAAAATCTTGGATGGCTAGAGGTGTAAGGTAAAAATGTCTGCCCTCTCTTGTTTAATATTCTAATCCCAGATTTGGAGGAGGGAATGAAGAGAAAAGGATGGGGATGAGTAAGGCTAGATGATGGAAAAAATATACACACTTGCATATGCGGATGATATAGTGCTCTTAGCAGATAGTGAGGAAGGAATGGCAGATTTAATTACAAGATAAGAAAGATACCTAGATAGTAAAAAAATTGGTTCAATACAGATAAAACTAAGGTAGCGAGGTTTAGAAAGAGGACAGGAAGAAAGAAAAAATGGACAGTTAGATGGAAAAGTGAAAAGTTATTAGAAGTAAAGGAGTTCAAGTATCTGGATTTTATAGTGCAGGATAATGGGGAGCATGGATCAAATATTAGGGAAAGGATAAAAGAAACGGCGGGAGTAATGAAACAGATGTGGGGAATCGGAAAAAGAAGATTTAAAAAGAACTAGAAGAGGCGTATGAGGTATGAGGCAGAAATATCTTCTGGTTCCGTGGATTTAGAGTCCGTGAAATAATGTTCAGAAAGATCTTGATTTCCATTCGAAATATCTTAGAACTTTAAAAATTTGTTGTTCAATCGAAAAGTTTCATTAGGATAACAACGATATTGTCGATTAGTCTAGGCGCCCTATAAAAAAAGCCTGTTTTTTGGCAAAATCGTTACCTGAAAAAGAAAAGGACGCAGTTTTGTAGTGTTGTCGAATAGAAACAAAATCTATGTGTTTCAGTCAGACGCCAAAGGCTCCTGGTATTTTTAAACAATGGTTAAAGGTGGAGAAAACAGGTTTCCTGGTTATTGCAGGGAACCTATTCACCTTTCAAGAAAAAGTGCAATTCAAAAATACAGGTCTCTAAAAGATCTACAAGATGGCTGGTCCTTAATTCAAATCGGTTAATTTGTTTACCTGCAAAATAATTAAAACCGCTGAAAAGCGCCTTTTTGAATATCCAATAGTTTTTGCAATAATTTATGAAAATCTTTCAAACTCTCAGAAAATATGTCTCTTGTGGCCTTCAACAAGTGTAGAACATTTTTATTAACTTTTTCAAAAAGGCATTTGTAACTAAAAAACTATCTCTTTCGCAACGGAATTTCTACAACTTTGGCCGACAAGATATCATCTTAGTCTGGGCAAATTTACTCCAGAAGAGTGATACAACCATTTACGCTTAGCGGCAAAGCGACTTTTTATAACTGAACTGTCCAGAAGGGGCAGCAAAATGATGGTGCGTTTGATAAATTGGTTTAAAAGACATTTGACTTACATCATCTCCCTACAAGTTTCTTAATAGAATTTTTTTCTTTTATAGAGGAAGGGAGGGGAAGATGATTATTTTTTTCTGAAGAATTACTGCTCAGGCAATTATCAACGTACAAATTTCAAATTTGGCCCAAGTACGTATAATAAGTTGCACCTATCGACATAAAATTTACGACGCAGTGCATTTTAATTGTATGGTAGGCCATCGTGACTGATTAGAGGCCTCGAAACGGTGCAGTCTGCGGTGACAGAGTGGAGGGACCTACTGACGTCGCGCGGCGTTCACGCTAGAAATTGAACTCACACGTTCAAACTCAGAAACATTACGATATCTTAGCAACTAATGGACGTAGGAAGGTGTTTTTCTTTACTATTGTGCTAGCTTTTTGCGCTAGTTACGAATTTGTTGATGACGTTTCCAAAAAATGTTATTCAATACCTGAAACTCACTACTAATTTATTGTTTATTGAATGAAATGGGAAGTAGACCGTCTCTTTTTCAATATTTACATCTGAAAATTCCTTTGAAAATATTCTACTGAGAAACTTGATGGAAGATATTGTTAGTCAAATGGCTTGTAAACCAATTTCCTAAAACAACTATTAATCGAGTTATTCAATTTGTTTATGAGAAAAAAACATACCATCATTTTGCTGCCCCTTTTGAACAGTTTAATTATAAAAAGTCGCTTTGCCGCTAAGCGCATATGATTGTATCACCCTTCTGGAGTAAATTTGTCTAGACTAAGATGATATCGTGTCGGCCTAAATTGTAGAAATTCCGTCGGAAAAGAGGTATTTTTTTAGTAACAAATGCCTTCTTGAAAAAGTTGATACAAGTTTTGAACTGTAATTTTCCACACTAGTAACATGCGATAAGAGACATGTTTTCTGAGAGTTTGGAAGATTTTCATAAATTATTGCAAAAACTATTGCATATTAAAAAATGAATATTTTCAGCGGTTTTAATCATTTTGCAGGTAAACAAATAAACCGATTTGGATTCAAGACCAGCCATTTTTTAAATCTTTTTTAGAACTCATATTTTTGAATTGGACCAAAGATATTATAAACCGGAGGGTAAAAACAGTTTTTCGCTGTTTTCTCAAGAATCGGTATAGAAGAACCACGGATATTTTTATATTTTACAAAAAAAACAAACAAATTAATGTAAGATTATAACATCTTTCCAATTTTGATCCTTAATGTTGAAATAATCTTGACGCTAACTTTTTAATGATCATTTTTAGATTGAAAGATGAATAAATTTGATTCAAATGTTTGAACTCTAGGACTTCTCGTTAGGAAACTTTCATTTTTATTATTTATGTTAATATATTATTTATATTATTATTTTTCTCAAAAAATAGAAGCTGCATGCAACTTTGATAATTCGATATTTTACACTCTGCAAAGTAACGAAATAATATGAAATTAC